>JBBDHI010000013.1:309978-321507 GCA_037177115.1 Craterocephalus stercusmuscarum | reverse complement strand
AGGGAAATTCAACGTTACATTTTTTTTAGTTGCAGAATAAAGAAAAAACATAGACAATATATTCGTCAATCGCAATTCTTTGTCTGACAATTAATCGTCTCCAGAAATTCCTAATTGTGACAGCCCTAGTGCAAACGTGTAATTTGTAAAACCAGTCACAAGATGGATGAATAATTCTGAAACGGAAATCGATGCAGTAAATAAGTGAATGGTAATTAGCTCCAGAGGACGACAAACAGTCGGACTGCCAGCTTAGCTTTAGCAGCTGTTGATACTGTCGAGCAGCGGTTCCCAACCTGGGCTACCCAAGGTTCTGACCGTTGAGAGCCAGTGTGTTTTCAAATGAAGGCCATGTCCACACAGAGACCAGTGGAGGTAGATTTGCTTAATCTTTTTCTGGGTGATGGAAGTTCTGGAAGCCTGAAAGCATGGCAAAATGTCATTGATGAGGCGTGTCTGGGAAAGGCTCCAGTGCAGATGATGCCTTATTTTTAAAATAAAAATTTGGCTATATGTTGATAATTAGCATAGTTTTGGTTTTACCGAAGGAAATTAGTTATTGACTGCATAATTTTTGCTAAGAAGCAGTCACTGACAGCATAATACCGTCATGGTTTCACCACGGGGCAAATGGGGAAAACAGGCTGGGAACCACTGATTCAGAAAGTTTACGACAATGATGTTCAGCTTGTGTTAAAAAAAACAACAACACATGAACTAAAAATGAAAACTGAGCCATATGAAGTTTCTGAAAAAAAATACAAGCTCAGACTTAAACTGTCTATCATTGATTATTTTATTAAATAACCTCTGAGACAAACCAATATAATGTCTGTACAAATAAACCACAGATTCTATCTCAACACCAGATTTTCTTCTTTAGCAGATTTTTGGTTGAAATTCTGCTAAAATTACAAATATTTACAAAACACTCAATAGTTCACAGTATTATAATTTTTTTAATTGGTTATCAATCAACATTTTCTGTGAATTATCCACTTTAACCTTCCACAGTTGTCAATCCCAAGCATCAAAACACACACACACACACACAGATCTAAAATACAGCAAATGTGTTCATCAAGTAAATAATTTCAAGTAAGCCGTAGAATATAGATATATTTCTGATGGGATGCCAGATTATGTAATTTCATGGAGTATCAATCCTGCTGAGAAGCAGATCAATAAATTCTATTTTTAAAAAATTATAAAGATTTTTAACTGCTTGTTACAGTCAGAACTGCACATTCAAACTACAAAAGATGTTCAAAAGAGTGCTTCAAATGAGTAAAAGTAAAACATCAACATGTTATTGCTGCAATATTTTTTGGAACCAATGAAATCAACATGTGGGACGATCAGAATCATGTAAAAACTATTTTTCTGGTTTATATTCATGATGTACAGAAGCCCAGAGCGGCCAGGTTGGAATTTTTTTTTTAGCATTGTTACCTTCAGATAGTGTTTTTATTTTCAATATGAAACAAAAAGCCTTTTTTTGGTTAAACTTCAGGAACGTAATCATAAAATAAATGCCTCAGCTTCACGTCAGATTCTGAACAGAGAGAATTAAAAGTCAGGCGCCAAATTGCCTGATGATCAAGAAAACAAGGCTTGATGTCGTTAACTCCAGAGAATGTCATAATTATCTTAAAATTATAGAATAATGAACTCGTGCTTTCAAAATGTCGGCATAAAAATACAAAAAAATCCAAGAAATGTCCGCTCTCGGCTTCTTTCACAATGTGATTATATGTTTTATATTTGCACTATTTGCTCACATAAACCTTCAAATCTCCCGTTATAAAGATCATCTTTAAATTCTAACATTCATACACCAACCTTTAATGAGAAAATAAAAATAAAAAGCCACAACTCAGATGTTTCTACCAAAAACGTAAAATATAACTACCGGGGCGCTCAGGTGAACATCGCCACACCACCAGGACAGCAGGCTGGTCACACTACGATGACTTTAACCTTTCTACGTAGGGTTAAGGTGAGAATATACCTGCTTTTCAATACACTTACGCATGTTTATCATGGCCACCTTGTGTATTTTTAATTTAGTTTGAAATGTTTTTGCACATCCTCAGAAATTAGTGCCACATATTCACAAGCTGCAATGCGAGGGAAACCAGTAGGGGGCAGTGTAAGGTTCGGTTTGATAATATGAAATGTCACGGGGTCAACAGACATAAAGATAACGTAATGTTTTAAAGAGAGGCTCTGACGTTGACCACAAATTTACGATGTAGTGTCATATCTGTCACAATAACTGGAGCAAGATCAAAACTGTTTTAGAAATTAACATGAAAATACGCAAAATTACATATGGAGACTGTTACGTAATTAAAAAATATCGATGTCTTTATGATCATCGGACAAACAAGCAAGAGAATACAACATTATTGCAGCGTACTTAGTTTAGTTTGTTAGATTTCCATTTAACTAATTCAGCATCTCTCTTTGGTCAGAGGTGTCAAATGCGCCCCCTTGTGGAGTCCTCTGGTAACAGCTGTAGTGCAAAAGCACGGATGAGGATTGTTACACTCATAATGAGATGGTTAGCAACACGAATGTGAGCTTAAAAAGCGAGAGTATATTCTGAACATTAGCTTAAAAGGAGCTATACCTGTTATCACGTTCGGCTAGTTTAGCTAGCGATAGCGGCTAGTTTTTTAGCTTTAACATGACAGTCTCTCTCTGCCAATGGGGTTAACTTTCGGAACGTCCAGATTCTGATCAGCCAGTGAGAGCGTTCCCCTAGGGATCTGGAAGTTACAAAAGTTAACCCCATTTGCAAAGAAAGAGCGTCACACCAAAGCTAAAAAAAACTAGCCGCTATCGCTAACTAAACTGGCCGGACGTGAAATCGGGTATAGCTCCTTTAATTCAAACCGGACGGACTTGAACGAGACACTTCAAAGTCAAAGGTGCATCCAACGAGCGTTTGTATAAATAAAGGTCAGGCAGCGAAGAGATTAAATAACGTTGGATTCATCCAACAGAATTGGATGCAACCAGAACCTTCCTTTCTAAAAGACTTTGAGCAGCGCTGTGGTTTCTGTGCAGCCAGCAGAGTTTTGGATCATGCACTTGTACTCTCCAGCATCGGTCTGGGTCACGTTGGTGATGAGCAGATTGAAGTGGCCTACAGTTTTCTCCTGAATTATACATCTACTGTCTGTGACGGGATCTCCATCTTTAAACCATTGGGCGGCAGGGTTCGGTTTCCCACTAACAAGACACTGCAAAATGACGGGGGTCCCGATTGCTGCCGTAACATTAGTTAACGGGATGATGCATTTAGGGGGTGTCTCGGTCACCTGGAACTGGAAGCTACACATATCGTTGGACTTTCCTTTGAACTCAATCTTGTCGTCCTTTGCTGGCTCAGCAAAGACATCGAAGTTAACACTAACATACTTTTCTCCCTGTTCGCTGGTTTCTTTATCAGTGTTGGCCACTAACCTGACTGCTCTCTGCGACTCATCAGCCTCTTGCTCAAACTCAAACTCAAGCTCAATTTCTGACACCTGGTCGCCATCAAATGACGTGTTACCGACCATCAGGTCGAACTTCTGCGGCTGGACTTTGGCGCTTCTGAGCGACACAGCCGTCAGCTCTCTGCCTCTGGCCTTCCCTGAGAAAGCCTTTGCATTCGAAACCACCAGAGAGGCCCGACACAGAGTCTCCCCAACAAGATTTATCGCCCTGCAGGTGTAAACCCCGCTGTCCTGAGTCGAGACCTTGCAGATCTTCAAAAAGTGGTTGTCTCCATCAGAGGAGTGCATGTATTTTTTGTTATTGTGTGGAATTTTTTTGTCCCCTTTGAACCAAGACACAATGGGAGACGGGATTCCCATCAGAGAACACTCAAACATAACAGTGGTACCCTCCGGGGTCTCCATGTCACAGATAGGATTGATGAATCTCGGAGGCATCTCTGTGACCTCAAAAGCTATTTTTAAATCGTCGTGCTCCTGAGTGACAAAGTCCACGACACCCTCCTCGTAAATACTCGGCAACACATCCAAAGATATGACCATGCTCTTGTTGTCAGCCGTGTACTCAGGAATGGTGATGATCTTCACCTGCTTCTCAAACTCCTTCACTTCGTTCTCATCCAACTCTACCTCCAGCAGAATCTCCTGTGGCGATGGCGACCGGGAGGAGTCATTCTCCTCCACGTCGAACTCCATCACATGTTGGTGTGTGACTGCAGGCGGCGCTGGCATGAACCGCACTTCCTGAGACACGACTACAACAAGAGCCACGCTTCGGGCTTCGCCGACGTAGTTCACAGCCTCGCATATGTACTCTCCCTGATCAGCTTTGGTGACGTTGTGAATCATCAGAGAGATGCTGTCGCCATCTCTATCCATCGTAACTCTGTTGTTCACCACCAGCTGGGTTTTGTTGCAGAACCACCTCACCTCGGGGGAAGGAAGTCCAAAAACCTCAGCGTTAAATGATAGTGAATCATTTTCAAACACCCTTTTCTTGATGAGAGGTTTGAGGAAGGCTGGAGGGATTCCCTGCACTTTCTCCTGCAGGGTTCCCAATCCTAAAGATCCCCTGCCCCGAGTGGCGAATACATTCTCATCCAGATTTGATCCAGATGTTTCAAAACTTGTCTCAGCGGGAGAGGGCAGAAACTGAACCGGTGAGAAGAACATCTCGCTGGAGTCTGCTGAGGAGGGCCTCTTGTGTTCGATGGGGGAGAAAGGAAACTCGTCGGGTGTCGTAAACCCAGGAGATGTTCCAGAACTGGGAGTATGGAAGGACGTGGGAGATTTAAGAGTGTGGAGGGATTCTGCGATTGGCTGCGAGGCTTCGGTGGAGGAGCCTGGAGTAAAGAACCTCTCAGCTACCTCGGCTATCTCTTCGCTCACAGTGCTGCCGATCTCTATGGACATCTCGGACTCTGGGGACAGCGGCCTGCCCCAGTCTGTTGGAGGGTTATAGTAATCATACACAGCACCAAAAGTAACCTCCTCCTCCTCCAAAGAAGCACCTGCTGCTTCTCCCCTAGCTTCAGCCAAACTGACAGCCTCTTCTGGTAGATCAGGTGGTTTATTTAAGGTCTCTACTTTGGGTTTTACAACCAGCAGCTTAGACTCAGGCTGGACATCGACCCTTTCCTCTTCAGTTTTTATTTGAACCTCAGTCACATCAGTAGGAACCATTTCTGCTGAAACTTCTGTCACATCCACCTGGGACTCAGGCATACTAACAAAGATGCCGCTATCCATTGACTGCTCTGGGATGGAAATCATCTCTTTACCAAGTTCAGCCTCCTTGCTCTCCTCTAGCCCTTTAAGCTCCTGATCCAGGAGAGCTTCAGCCTCTGTCAACCCTTCAACAGAACCACCTCCATCCGGACCTGTAGAGACACCCCCCTTGACATTGTGTCTCTCAGGCTTTTCTTCAGACAAACCGGAAGTTTTAGCGGAGCGTTTCATGGCCACATCTTTTTCAGACTTGAAAGGAATGAAGCTGCTGGTCCTGTCAAATGTCCGTATAGCCCCTTCCTTCATCTCTACCCCACCTGCCTCCGCCTGTTCAGGGGGAGCAGCAGTTTTTAGAGGCTGAGGCCTCAGCAGCTCTGAAAACTCCTGCACATCCTCCACAAACTCCTTTAGAGCTCTGTGGCTCTCTGCTCCTTCAGCAGCATCAACAGGCTGGGAGGTTTCAGACAGAACAGGTTCAGGTGCAGCAGGAAGTCCCTCATCCTGGTCTCTGTGCACGCTGCCAGATCCAGGTGCAATCAGCTGTTCCTGCTGGTCAGGAGAAATTTCTACAGCAGGTATGAACTCCTCTGGGAACTTTGTGTCCTTTCTATCCTCCTCAGGAGAAGGTGTCAAAGCAACCGGTGATTCCGACTCAAAGGCCTGTTTAATAAGAGAGACTTTGATCACAGCAGCAGAACCTTGCAGACCACATCCTGAGATAGCCGGGGGTTCTGTAGAAAGACCAGGTCTGGATCTGGGAGGTTTTACAACAACTTCTGTCAGAGTTTGTCTGATCTGAGGTTTATCTTCAGCAGCCTTTTGGACCAGTGCAGGTTCCTGGATCATGGAAGTTTTCTGGACAATGGTGGGTTCCTTGATCATGGCAGGTTCCTGGACGATGGAAGGCTCCTTGATCATGGAAGGTTTCTGGACAATGGAAGGTTCCTTGATCATGGAAGGTTTCTGGACGATGGCAGGTTCCTTGATCGTGGCCGGTTCCTCGACAATGGCAGGTTCCTGGGTCAGTGCGGGTTCCTGCATTAACCCAACAGGAGACTTTCTTGGGGTCCCGGACAAAGCGAGGCCAGGGCATTCCTCAGCTTCACCACCCTCTGAAAACTGAACAGGTTCTTGGGCTTGAAACAACACCTCGGCAACGCTGGAAACCTCCCCCAGCTTGTTTCTGGCAACACACCTGTACACTCCAGCATCAGCAGAGGTGAAACCGGCGATAAACAATCTGCACACTCTAGCATCAACCTCGGCTCGGTGTTTTCCAACCGTGATGTTGAGGCAGGTGTCGTCATGGTACCACACGATCTCTGGGGCAGGTTCACCGGAAATAACGCACTCCAGGACTGCTGTGCCGCCCTTGGAGCAGCTGATGCTTCCCAGATGCGTGACGACCAGGGGAGCTTCTCCGACCACATCAAAGGAGAAAGTAAACTTATGTTTGACCGTCTGAGCCCCATCATCGCTCAGTACATCTGATCCCTGAGGTCTGTCCATACCGCTCTCCTCACACATCTCAGGGATCGGAGTTGCGGCTGTGATCCGGATCTCCACTGGGGAGGCGGTAAAGGACTCATCTGAACACCGGCGTCTGTGGATGGCAGCCTGGGGGACCTGGAGCATTGCTTTTCCTGCATCCATGTAGGTCTGAAGCTCCGCCTCTGTTTGGCTCTTGCGGCATACCTCCTTTTTCTCAGCCTCCTCAGTAACCACCACTTCCTGGGCAACGCCCGACTTTTTCTTCACCTTTTTATCAGAGATCAGAAGCCTTGCGCTGCAGGCGGATGTTCCGTGTTTGTTTATGATCACGCACTCATACGTCCCCTCATGGGTGGTCGTTGGATAGAAAAGGGTCAGCTTGGACCTGTTGGCTTTGATCATGATGTCGTAGTCTGGGTTGTCATCCAGTGGATGTCCGTCTTTGAGCCAGCTGACAGTAGGTGGGGGGTCTCCCTGGAACTGGCAGGTGAACTCTGACATCTCACCGGTTTTTACCACCAGGGAGGACGCTTCTTTTACAAACACCGGACATGGACCTTCTTTTACCCTCCCAGCTTCCTCACACACTTTCCTCTCGTCCTTCGCAGCTCCTGGTTCGGAGTTCCTAACAGCACCAGCCCCTCTGAATCTCACTGAACCGTCAGCTCGGTCATCCTTCTTCGAACCTTCTGGAACCTTCTCTTGGTAACTCTCTCTGGTTGTTCCTATCTTCTCCTTCATCCCTCTCTTCTCCCTCACATCATTCTGGAAGCGTTGGTGACTGGATTTGTCTATGGTCGCATGCTCCTCCCTGCCACCCAGGTCACCATGTGGAGGTGAAGCTGGAAGGCCTCCTGCAGGAGGAGGAGGACGTGCTGGTGAAGGCTCTACCCACTCGGAATCCAGCTCTGCCACTTCCTCTTGTTCAACGACATCTTGTTGCCACTTCAGGATCCTCTGAGCCAGCGCTTCCTCCTCACTTACAAAGTACTCACTGTCTCTCTGCAGCCTGGTCTCCCGGCCCTCCACCGGCGTCCACTGCATCCCGTCCTCGTCCTGGTCCTGGAAGCCAGCAGGAGCTGAGCGGCCCGGGAGTGGCTTGTCCTCCGCCAATTGTCCAGGCAACGGCATTTTGCCACAGACCACAGCGGACACAGGGGTTGGTCCTTCGGCTGGAGGGGTGGCATCCGTCTGGAGCCAATCAGATTCCAGCTCCACGGCCGGTTCTTGTTCCAACAGAACGTCCTGCTGCCATTTCATGATCCTCTGAGTCAAGGCCTCCTCTTCGCTCACCAACTTCTCGGTCTCGTTCTTCAGCTCGGACAGATTCTCCATAGACAGCTGCAGCTCTCGTTCTTCGCTGGTCTTTTCAAACAGCATTCTCCCCTCTTCTGGTTTGGGGGACGACTCTGGTCCTGCTCCTGTAACTTTGGTTCTGGTTGGTTTCTGTGCAGGCACATCTCTTGTTTCTGGTTCTCCTGTCCAAACCTTAACTTTATTGTTCGGTGAGGGAGCAGATGTTTCCTCCTGCTCGGATCCTCTCTGGGCTGATGTGGACCTCGGGGTTGGTATTGCAGACTGGACCGGGGCTGCTGGCTCAGTCTCCTGTGGGATCTCAGGTACGTCTGCCGGCATCGGCAGGTCGGTTTCAGGGTGAAACGCTTCCTCTTCAGACATTCGAACACCTTGCTGCCACTTTCTGATCCTCAGGGCGAGGAGTTTCTCTTCAACCTCCATCCTCTCTGCATCCAGGCTCTTCTCATACTGAGCTCTGAGAGACTGCTCAGCCCGGCTGTCTGCTGGTCCTGCTTCATCCAGGAACCTCTCTTTGGCCAACCTCAGTCTAGGTGACTCTGATTTCACGTCTCTTTGTGGTCTTCCTGCTGTTTTGGGGGATTTGTGGGCTGGTGTGAGCAGAATTTTAGATTCTTCTTCTGTGGCTGGCTTTATAATTACTTCTTCTTCTCGGGTTTTTACTTTAGGGGACTTTGGTGCTGCAGCTTCAGAATGTTTCTGGACCATGGTGGGCGTGGCCTTTGTTTCCATCGCTTCCTGCTGGGTGTAAACGTGGCCCACGGGCCCAGCTGCCTCCATCGGGTCAGGTTCCTCCTCGGACATCCTGCTGCCTTGCTGCCATTTCCTGATCCTCAGAGCGAGGAGTTTATCCTCACACTCCTTCTGATCGGCTACCAGGCTCTTCTCATACTGAGCCCTCAGAGACCCTTCACCCTCTTCTTCCTCTTCCAGCTCAGCTTCCCTCGGGAACTTCACCCTGTCTAGCTCAGGTTCTGAGCGGGACATCTCTGAAGGCCCAGGTTCACGGTTTTCTGAACCTTCCGCTGGACTTGGGCTCTCCTCGGTCCTCGTAGCCTCCAGCTTAATGTCAGCAACCCTCTGGGTGAACCTGGCATCATCCTGAGACGCCATCGTCCTCACAACCGTCTCCTGCTCGCCTACTTTCCCCCCCTCCTGATGAACCATGGTATCCACCAGCTCACCCCTCATGATCTGGATCGCCCTGGTCCTGGACTGAGGCTCAAACGAATGTCTCATACGAGGCCGCGACAGTTCCCTGCCTGACCTTTTACCTTCGGGAGTTTCACATGAATCGAAGGGTCGGTTAAAGTGCTGGACGTCAGGCAGCAAGGCCGGTTTGACCCGCAGCCGGTCCACGTACTCAGCGTAGCTGGACTCGCTTGCAACAGACTCCAGCTCAAACTCGGAGGATGACATGGTGGAGATGGAGAGCCTCTTCTTCTGCCGGACGGCTTTCTGCAGGGTGGTGAGCTTGGTCCGGACCTCGTTGTGGAGGCTCTCGGTGTCGCTGAACCTCTCGCTGTACCTGTCGCTGCACCTGTCACTGAACTTATCGCTGAACCTGCCGCCGGTCCGCCGGTCGCAGTAAATGTCGCTGAACCTGTCGTTAAAACGTTCGGATCTGTCAAACATCGGCGGAGGGGATGGTGCGCGCTCTGAAGCCGTCTCCAAACGCTTGGACTCCTTCTCGGTCTCCTTTTCTTTATGACTAGAACTGGATTTAAAGTACACCGTCCGGACAAGTGCGCTCTTAGACCGAGACCGACCCTGATGCACTTTGGACATCTTATCGAATGGAGAGCCGACGCACCTGAGATCGACCCGAAACTTCCTCTCCTTCCTCTGCTCCGCCAAGCTGTCTACGCTCTGGTGGACTTCCGCGGACCGGCGAGCGAACCCGAGGTAGTTGGCAGACTGCTCCTCCCTCAGCGAGACCAGCAACGACGCCGTGGACTCCGCGGAGCCCTCCGAGTTTATGGCCATGACCTTATAGCTGCCGGAGTCCCTCTCCCTGATCCCGTCAATGACCAGACTGGTGGTGTGCATGTGCATCCTGCTGTCGATGCAGATTCTACGCCGACGCTCTTTGGGAACGGACCTGTTGTTATGAAACCAGAGGATGGTCGGCGGAGGACATGCAATCAGTTTACACTTCAACTCCACCGACTCTCCTTCCAGGACCGACTGAAACTTGAGATTCTTGGTGAAAGAGGGCTTGAGGTTCTCCGTCCAGGAGCTGATGGAGGAGGTCCTGCTGGAGCAGCGCTGGGCCGACACCAGCCCGAGGTCAATGAAGTCCTCGGTGTCGGAAAAGGCGCCGCGGAGCTGGCGGGCGCCGGAGAGCTCCGTGCCGCTGTGCACCGCCTCTGCAAACAGAAACAATGCCGGTCAGGACTACCCAGGCTCCGGAGCCACAACACAGAAAAGGATTTGAATCATTAATGGAAATATTAAATGCATGCTGGGAGTCACAATGCCATAAGAAATAATTTCACTCACCATATTTGTTCGAATAAACGCAAGACTTGATTCTTTTTATTAGAAACCTGCAGGAAGTTTTGATCCTTCGTCTGTGGAAATTTCTTCAAAACATAAATTATTTTATCAAAAAGCATATTTCCAAGGTAGGCGGCCAACATTTGCTTGGTTCGATAGCTGCTTTGTTCCTTACCTGACTTGCAGACAGGAGAATAAACGCCCTTTCTAATCCTTAACAGGAGATGATTGATGCACAAGCTCTCCAGTGCAGAACTTATACTCCAAAACTTTACAAATGAAACTGGAAAACTGGGTGAGAAGGCGTTTATTCGAACTAATATAGTTTTACGGGTGTTATTTAGAAAGCAAACCACAGGAATCACATCTCGCTATCTGCAAGCCAGGCTAGGAGGAACTGCAGAAGGACAGAGTCAGCTCCGGATGCAGAAGATTCCAGATCTTTAAAAGGGCATTTCAGGTCTTAAGAGCTTTAGAGGAGACACATCCTGCACCTTTTCTGGGAAAAGATCAAAGGAACCTTCATGCCAACATGAAACCCAATTCTGAATGCAAACCAGTCAAAAACGGAGACAAGCAGCTTCTGTCAGAGCTCTGCGGGAGGAGACCGAGGCGCCGTCCACGAGGCAGGAGGAAGAAGACAAACACTTTCTATTGCTTTATCATCAGACCACATGACGAGGACATGCAACACGAGACTTCAAGGACAGCTGGACCGTCTCTACCGGCTCTGGACATAGTCTGTGGATGTGGGACAACTGGAATCCAAAAACCCACTTGGCATGCACCCAAACACCAGTTCCTCTAACCGGGATCTCCAGACTCCACAGATCAAGGCTTGGATCCCAGTTTCCCACCAACACACTACTTCCAGAGGGGACGGGAATCTGGTCCGACTGTCCCTTTCCCTTCAGAGGGGACGGGAATCTGGTCCGACTGTCCCTTTCCCTTCAGAGGGGACGGGAATCTGGTCCGACTGTCCCTTTCC
>JBBDHI010000013.1:180366-228585 GCA_037177115.1 Craterocephalus stercusmuscarum | reverse complement strand
TGATTTGGTTCTGGGTCTAAATCTGCTTCTGAATCTGGTTCTGGATCTAAATCTGGATCTGATTTGGTTCTGGGTCTAAATCTGCTTCTGAATCTGGTTCTGGATCTAAATCTGGATCTGATTTGGTTCTGGGTCTGAATCTGGATCTGATTTGGTTCTGGGTCTGAATCTGGATCTGATTTGGTTCTGGGTCTGAATCTGGATCTGATTTGGTTCTGGGTCTATGGTGAAGTAGGTGAAAATGTGTCTTGTGAGCTGTAGAGATGAAACACGAGTCCCTCACATTCCAACATTCCTCACTCACCTTTTGGTCAGACCCTCATGCACGACATCCACCTCTCCTCAGATATTACATGCACATTCCAGCAACTTCTATAACCTCACCTGTTTTCAGACCAGTGGTGAGGGCCCTCAGAGAGGAGGAGGAGAAGGTGGAAGAGGAGGAGGCCTCCACATGCATTTCCATGTTTTGGCTGCTGGAGCTCATGGAAACAACTGACCCCGCCATCATGGCAGACATGCTAGCTGCAGACATGCTGTCAAAGGAAAACTGGCCGACAGCAGAGCGGGAGCTACTGCTGTGCCCGGCAGCCTCCACATGATCAGATGAGGTTGAGAACATATTCTGCATGCTCACAGTCGCCTCAGAAGAAGTCATTTTTCTTGGTTCCACAATCAGAGCTGAGAGAATGCAAATGACAAACACAACCCTCAGACCACAAAGTGCATTCGTCCCACATAGTGTGTGCATACAGCGAGTGTGAGCTGGACAGTCTTGGATACCCATTGGCTTATTCTGCATCACAAACTTAACATGCAGGCCAGTTAAAGCAGATCAATGCAACTCGGAGTATGTTTACCATGCAGTACCACCCCAAAGCTGCAGGGGGAGCTCCATAGCGAAAATAGGCGACAGACGAAGAAGAATGTAGTAAAGCAGAGGCAACATACGGTTGTTTTGAACCGGCGACGGCGAGTCACCATGGCTTCAAAGGCATGTAGTAAAATGATCAAAGCAAAAAAGGAATCTCAGATGAAACATGCAGATCTGTCCAAACGGATTTACGACCGCTAGTCTCGTGTATCGCGACACTTCCAAACCAAAACAAACCAAGCGTCAATGGTAAAAACTGCAAGCGCCGTTTCAGGTATCAGGAGAACCGATAGAGGAGGAACGTCAGCTTCATCACCAGAACAGGTCAGTCAGGCAGAGTAATTACTTCCAAGCAGCTTTATGACGATGATGATGTTGCATAGAGACGCTTTAAATGCATCATAGCACATTGGACCTGAAATCCAAGCAGACTTACTGAGGACGCTGAGCGATGATGTTGCAGAGCACTGTCCAAACTGGTTTGTGGCTTTAACCGTGTACTTCCCACTGTCTGCAACTGTGGCTTCACATATCTCCAGAGTGTAAATGTTCTCAGAGTGGCTCAGTCTAATGTTGGATGTGACATATATCTGCATAGACAGAGTAAGTTCACTGGGTTTTACGGAAGGCAAAGACAGTTTATCTCTATGTCACATTTCATGCACATGACCAATCAAAGTGTTTTACATTAACCTCATTACAGATACTGCAATGCATTTAAACGTAGTGAAAGCAGCAACACACAGCAATAATCTCAATAAAATCATGTTAGATTAAATTAATTAATTAGGTCAATGAAAAGTTAGGATACAGGTTTAAAAGATAAATATCCGCTGGAGTTCCTTGTTTAGTCTGGACTCTGGTCTGGATAAGCTGGTCTGAGTCTTTGGATCTAAGATCTTTATATTCTTTGACATCACAGATAGATTGCAGAATTTATTAACCATCGGAAACCAGTGTAAAGATATAAAACTGGTGCGATGTGTTCAGATCACTTTGTCCTTGCTAAAACTCCAGCAGAGCTGCAGATGTTTGCTGGTCTTACTGGGAAGTCCCGTTTAAAGACCAGTACAGTAATCCAGTCTATTGGAGATGAACGAATGGATGAGTTTCTACTGGTCTCTCATCTAGATGTCTAATTGGTCCAGACTCTGAGCCAGTACGTCTGCTGGGCTGCAGGTATTTACTGATAAACATATAAAGTTGTTGTATCATCTGCATAACTTGATCATTAATGTTAAAGTTCTGCAATATCTGACCCAAAGGTAGCATATATAGGATGAAGAGAAGAGGTCCAAAGATGGACGCCAGGGGGACTCCACAGAATCAGAGCTGCTGATCATAAATAAATAATTGTAGAGCTGGAACTGAGGAGGAAACTGACTCACAGTCACGTTGTCTTTCAGCCACTCCACTTCAGGGGAAGGCTCTCCTGCAATCTCACAACTGAACTCAACTTTTTGTCCCTCTGTAACATTCTGGGATCTGGGCTGCAGCAGGAAGAAGGGCGCTGTGATGCCCTTCTCCTCCTTCACAGAGGAAAAGATGTCCTCATGAACTGTCTCCGTTTTCAGGACTTTCTCTGAGATTACAGATGTAGTTTGGGAGCTCTTTACATCTACAACAGAAATTAAGACATGAAAATAATGCTTGCTTCTGGCAGGAAATCTAATGTTTTAGCTTCACATTTCAAATGAAATTGTGTACTCACCTTGTATAGTAACCGTGCAGGTTGTTGACATTGCTCCAGCACTGTTAGAAGCCGTACATGTGTACAGTCCACTGTCACAGACCTCAGATTCATAGATCTCCAGATGAGCAGAGCCATAATCCTCAAATATTTCATACTTCCCACCCTGAGACAGAACCTGTTGATCATGAAAATGTTACCAATGCAATTATGCCACATTTCTTCTGAAAATCAGGGATATAATTGTTTAAATGTTACCTTTCCGTCCTTCTTCCAGGTGATGGCAGGTTTGGGTTCTCCGGTCGCTCTCACCGATAGTTTAATAATTGAGTCAGAACTGGAAGAGATGTCACTAAGCCCAGCCGAGAAGGCTGGTTTCTTTCCAGGAGGTGGAGACATTACTCTCTTCGGTGATTGGATTGGGGAAACCATTTGCTGTCTCTCAGATGGACCAGGAGCAGGAGACTTTGGCGTTGAGGACTTTGGAGTAGGGGACTTTGGCGTTGGGGACTTTGGTGTTGGAGAAGTTGATGCTGGGGACTTTGGTGTTGGGGATTTTGGAGTAGGGGACTTTGGTGTTGGGGACTTTGGAGTAGGGGACTTTGGTGTTGGGGACTTTGGTGATGGAGATGTTGGTGCAGTAGATTTTGGTGAAACTGGAGACTTTACTCTCTCAGGGGACTTGACTGGCTCTGGAGATTTGGCAAGAGGGGATTTGGCCTCTGGAGAAGTGACTCTGGCAGCTACTTCCTCCTTCGACTCGGACTTACGGATGGTCAGACTGAAACAGGCCTCTTGTTTACCTCCAGAATTTTCCACCAGGAGAGTGTAGCTGCCTTCATCCGCCATCTGAACATCAGAGATCTCAAAGCTGGAGTTGTACTGAGTGGAGACGATGTGGTGACGGGCAGAGGGACCAACAGCTTCTCCTTCATGGAACCAGGTGATAGAAGGTGCTGGTTCACCATCCACATCACAGTCAAACCTGACGTTGTCCCCCTCATCCACGGTCAGGGACTGGGGTTTGGTCAGGATCTTGGCAGGAGTGCTTGGCTTCTCGCTCACCTTGACAGCAGCAGACTCGATCACAGAGGTGGTTTCAGTCATTGTTGTTCTAGAGGACGAAACGTGGTAGATGTCTGTTCGAGTCATCTCTGGAACATCAACAGATGGAGGCTCCTCTTCTTTGCCAAGTAATGAGTAAGCAGCATATTCCTCCCCGGCTACATCCAGAGTGGCATAGTCAGAAGTCTCTCCTTTAGAGTTCTTGCAGACTACACGGTAAGTGCCAGAGTCTTCCGTCACACAACTGATGATCTGCAGAGTCAGGACTCCACTGATGTTGGTCATGTGGTATTTCCTGCTCTGATGGATCTCCTTCCCGTTGTGGAACCACTGGACCTGGGGCTCGGGTTTGGCTTGGATGTTCAGGGTGAACTTGGTGTGGCAGCCGTAGGGGATGCGATGAGACCGCAGCCTGACTGTAATGCGTGGAGCGTGGTCAAGGCTGAAGGGAGCCTGGGTCACCACTTCCACCTTCTCTATAGACTTTCTCTCTGATCGGAGAGCCTGCTTCCTTTGCTCATATCTTGACATGAAGTCCACTTTGGGGAAAGCAACATCAGTCTTCGCAGCCTTTTCCCCGGCAGTTGACGTCTTTACCTCAGGCTCAGGTGCAGGGAGCTTCTTGACTGGTTTAGGAATATATTCTGTTGTGAAAGCTGTGAGATGCTCGGATTCAACCGCCTCAGAGTACGTTGAAACCGTCACAGCCGTTTCCCTTTTTGAGACACGTGTCTTCTCCTCAAACTCCATGCGTTTGAGTTCGCTCTTGTAAGAAGAGATTCTCTGGTTGGTTTTGTGCGGACGCAGCAGCTCCTGGTCTTCCCTTTCTTCGTACACCCTCTGCTTCTGCCTTGGGGCTTTGTGTGTTGCTTTGTCGTGACGCTGGCGGAGGTCAACGAAGCTTGGGCCAGCCTCGTATTTTGATGGAATCCTGTAGGAGTCGTATCTTTGGACTTCCTCGCCCTCCTCGTCATCACTGTAGGCTCTTCTTGGAGATGAGGGCCGTAAAGCGGACAGCTCGAAGCGAACTGGACTGAGGCTAGGTGGAGAAGCAGAGTAGCCCAGCTCCAGCTCGTCCTCCAGGCGAAGTCTTTCCTCCTCTGTCCTCTTCATGGACAGATACTCATTCACAGGCAGCAGCAGCTCCTCATCTGAGAGGTCACCCAGGGACCTCCTGCGGATTCTGCGGTAGGCCTCCATCTCAGGGGAAGGAGTGCGGTGCCTTGAAGGCCTCACAGTCTCCAAGTCATCCTGAGTCATGGATGTGATGCGCCACTTGGGCTTGTAGTGCTCCTTGACCCTGACGGGCACCTCGTAGAACTGCTCCCACCTGGAGAGGCGGATACGCTTCATTCTCTTCTGGCTGATTCTCTCCATGGGCTCGGGGAACTCGTACTGGTCCCTCAGCTTCTTGTACCATTTCATGTCAGAGAGTGGCTGGAAGTGTTTTATTTCCACATCCTCTTCAAGAACAGCTGGGTTGATGACGCGAGGCGTGGGGACAACATATGGCATACGCAGCCTCTTCTCATCAGCCCGCTTCTTCCTCTCCTCTTTTTCTTTCTGGATCTCGGCCTCCGTCTTCTCACCCTTCTTGGTTGTGACGGCAGGTTTAAACATGGTGGCTGCTTCCCTGACCGCCTGGACCGCTGCAGGAGGTAGAGGTGTAACAACAGTCCCAGACAAAATCTGAGACAGCCTGACCTTTTTATCCATCTCTTCCTTCCCAGCTAATTTCTCCTTCTCCTTCTCGCTGGTCTCATAGTCCTTCTTTACGTGAGTGCTGCGCTCGACTTTGAGCGTTGCCTGGCAGCTGGCGGATCCAGCAGAGTTGGTGGCTGTAACTCTGTACACACCAGAGTCCTCAGGTAGAGTGTCTTTCACATGGAGGATGAAGTAATCCAAACCTTCATGCACAACCTCAATGGATGGTCCAAAGGCTAGGGGCGTGCCGTCCTTCTCCCATTTCAATGTCGGATGGCCAGAAACTCTGATCTCAAAGCGGACGTTCTGACCCTCTCTGCACTCAACATTTGCAAGCAGTCGTTTGAACATAGGCCTCAGGGTGAGATCTGCTGGCTTAGGTCGGGGAACGACAGTGAGACGAGCCTTGCAGCTATCATCACCGTACCTGTTGCGGGCCACAACGCTGTACTCGGCTTCATCGTCCACCTCCAGGTTGTGGATGATGAGCTGGTACAGACCCTTGTCAGTGATAAAGGTGTATTTCCTGTCATCCTGTCCAGGGATGAGCTTCTGTCCAGATTTGTGCCAGATGACACGAGGCTCAGGGTGAACAGTAATGGTGACTCCAAAGCGCACATCCTCACCGATGTATGCAGTACGGTTGACCAGGGGAAGGGTGAACTCTGGTGGTTTCTGAAGCATTCTAGCTGTGTCAACTCTGCGCTTTGTTCTCTTTACAACACGGGTGGTGAAGAAGTCATGGGAGGACCTAACACCGCTGATAAACAGCTCTGCGTAGGCACTGTCCTCCCCATACTCATTCACTACCTTACATCTGTAAGTGCCGTCATCGGCTCTTGTTACTTTCTTTATGGCAATTACAGCCAGACCATCTTCATACTCAATTTCATATTTGTCTCCAGCCTCAAGCTGTCGGACACCACAGTACCACGTCACTTCAGTGCTGCTATCATAGTTGTCAATGTTGCAGATGAACTTGACATCATCTCCGTCGCTGGCCACCGCATGGCTAATCTGGCCTGCAAGTGGACCGTGTTCAAAAGGAGCGATTTTAACCTTGGCAACAAAGACACCACGCTGTGACCTGATGGATCCACCGCTGGCCACACGGGCACCAGAGACAACAGTGTTCCACTCTTTCCTCACCATGGTCTGGTAGTATCTCTTAAGCCTGCCAGTCGGGAGCGCTCTGGCGCACACCTCGTCTGCAGGCTTTGTGAGCCAAGGATGCTGCAGAGCTTCAGCTGCAGTCATACGGTGCTTGCGCTCCTTAGTCATCAGGCGGTCTGTGAAGTCTAAAGCTTCTACGCTGGCCTGCTTGAAAGACTCGTCATCATAGCTGTAGGCTGCATTGGAGATGTTGTCAATCATCTGTTGATTGGTTTCAGCTGTGAATGGATTAAGTCCACTGACGAGCACATAGGCAAGGACACCGACTGACCACATGTCAGTGACTGTGCTAACCATGTCACTCTGGTGTATCTCAGGGGCAGCATACTCTGCTGTGGTATACTGAATCTTGATCTGATCTCCAGGAGTGAGGTGTCTGGCTTGTCCTAACTCAATAATCTTCACATTAGAGCTGGTTCTAGTTGTGTACACAATGTTTTCGGGTCTGATGTCAAAGTGTCCATAGCTCTGAGCATGCAAGAACTCCAGAGCTGAGCACACCTGCCTGATGTAGTTAACAATCTCACGCTCACTCAGCTCAAACTCAGATGTACTGAGGCGCTCAAAGATGTCAACACCTGAAATAAAGTCATAGATCATCACTAACTCTTCAGGGCTGTCGAAGGACTCCTGGAGGAGGAGGAAGTTGGTGTGTTTGGCCAGATTCAGGGTTGCAATTTCCTTCTTGATAATTGCCTGATCGGCACCTCTCACTTTGACAAATTTAGCCATGTAGGTCTTCTCAGAGCTGATTTCTACGCAGCGATGGACAATACCAAACTGACCTCTGCCCAGTTCCTCTGCAATGGCATACTTATTGTGCAGATTCTTGGAATCTGAGTGCTGAGCCTTTCCTTTGGGGACACGACCTGAATCATCAACCTCCCTGTCATAAAGCAGGACTCGAGATTTGTCTTCTTTGGTCATGACCGGTCCACTGGTCTCAGATGGGGCACTCTGTCCAAACTTGTTCTCTGCAATAATTCTGAACTGATAACTTGTTCCTCCAAACAGATTGGTGACGGTGTAGTGGGTGTCACGGGACTGGGCAACCCGCTGCCACCTCTCCGCTGTGGTGGGGCACTTCTCAATGATGTAGCTTACAACTCTACTGCCACCATCGTTTGCCGGGGCTACCCAGTGCAGAGTGACCGAGTCTCTGGAGATGTCACTGGCTTTGACGCCACGTGGTGGATCAGGTACATCAGCGACGTCCAGCTCAACTGTCTGCTGGTCAATGCCAAATCTATTCTTGGCACAGACGATGTAGAAACCAGCATCTTTCTTTTCCACTCCACTTGGAAACACCAAGGAAGTGAAGGATCTGGTAACAATGACCTGATAGTGGCCATTGCTGTCAATAAGATCTTGTCCCTTCTGCCATGTGATGACAGGATCTGGTTTACCACTGAAAGGGATCTTGATGTTGACCACCTCCCCACGCAGGGCAGGGATAGCCTCCTTGTCCTTCAGGTTCTTTGGCAAGTGGATCTTGGCAGGGACTAAAAATCAAAGAAACATTTTTGGTAAGTGGTTTTGTTTGAATTAAATGTGTTTACATCTCTTTGAAATAAATGAATTCACATCGGTGGAAGAGTTGAGAACTTGTCAACTTACTTTCAACATCCAGAGAGACTGTAGCACAGATGGAGCCTCCCTGGTTGGTTGCCCGGATCTGATATACAGTGGAGTCCTCCTCATCGGCCTCGGTGATGACCAGCTGGTGATATCCTCCCTTGAACTCCTGGATCTTAATCTTCTTTCCATCTGAATGGATCTCCTTTCCTCGTCTGAACCATTTGATGACAGGCTTGGGTTGTCCTGTGATCTTGCAGACAAGTGTGGCATTGCTCTTGTACTTGACGCTCATGTTCCTCAGCTCCTCCTTAAAGGCCGGAGCACGCACCTCCACTGCTGTGGCTGGAATGATGGGACCAGTCTCCTCGCTGTAGTCACTCTGGCCTCCGAGGTTCTCACACTTCACACGGAAGATGTACTGGATGCCCTCCGTCAGGCGCTTGACGGAGAACACTGTCTGTTTGATGTCGTCTGTGGTCACCGGAGTCCATTCGGTCCATTCCTTCTTATCCTTCTTGTGCTTCTCCTCAAGGAAATAGTTTTTGATCTTAGATCCTCCATCGCTGAGCGGAGGTTTCCAAGAAACCACACAGGAGTTCTGGGTAATTCCAGAAACAACTGGTGACAGAGGTGGTGATGGTTTCTCTGTGGACATGAAAATATAAAGACAATGCAGTTGTCAGGACCTTAGCACCAAGTTGTGGGTCATCTCCTCTCTTCTCATGCTTAAGGATGGAAATTCCTCATGTAACACTTATCTCAACACTTACCCAACTGGCTCTTGATCAGAATAGGAGAAGTTAGCTCCAGTGGCTCACTGTTGCCATAGCGATTCTGGGCGTATACACGGAAGAAGTATCCAGCACTGTCAATGAGGTTGGGCACACGACAAGATGTGCTGTTGATGGATGAGGACACCAGTTCCCACTCGGTGCCCTCCTTGTCCTCGCGCTTCTCCACTATGTAGTTGGTGATCATGCAGCCACCATCATCCTTGGGAGGCTTCCAGCTGATGATGACAGAGTTCTTGAGGAGGGCTTCCAGGACAATGGGACCCTGAGGCATATCAGGTTTGTCTGGAAACAAAAGTATTAGATTTTTATTAGAATTATTTTCTCATTTTTTCTAATATAACTTTTCCAGAAGCACTGCGAGCATGTCATAACATACCATAGATTTCTACACTGAATGCAGTGTCTGCCCTGCCAAAATGGTTATGCAGCCTAATCCTGTATTTTCCTCCATGCACTCTACGCTGGACATTCTTGATGACCAAGTGTGTGTAGTGCTCAGTGGTCTCGATGCTGATGTCCTCTGTATTCTCCAGTGTCTTTGCCCCATGAAGCCACATGATCTTTGGCTCAGGACGACCAATATAAACAGCGTGGATTCGCAGGGTCGTTCCAAGTCCTGCGTAGTATGTATCCTTAAGTGGGTAATCAGGGTGGAAGGATGGAGCAGCCTCCAGCACCAGAACCCCGGTGGTCTCAGCTTCTCCTGCATCATTAATGGCCTTGCAGATGTATTCTCCCTCATCCTCCTGCTGGTCTGTCATGATGGACAGAGAGTGGTTGCGGCCATCTGAGCTCATCTCATACTTGCGGGACTCAACAACCTCCTTGCCGGCGTGATACCACTTTATTTCTGGGACGGGTCTGCCAATAATCTGGCACTTCATGACTGCAGGCTGGCCAAGCTTGGTGGTCACTTCATCCATTTCCTTTCTCAGACTTGGTTTGCTTTCAACTGTATGTGCAAGACAAGAAGGAACATTTCTGAAACATGAAAACATTGTGTAGTATGTAGGAATTGTTCTCATAATATTTGGCCGTCCTCACCACTCAGTTTAGTCTTGATGCATGTGGCGGTCCTACGAGGTCGGCTCATTCCAGTTTCATTCTCAGCAAACACTCTGAACTCGTATTCTGTGGCCTCTGCCAGTCCAGGCATGGTGAACTCCTGGCTCTTCAGCCTCTGCTTGTTGCACTTCTTCCATGTGCTCTCTATGGACTTCCTGTATTCGACCCAGTAACCTAGGACCTCCTTCCCGCCATCACACTCTGGAGGTTGCCAGTGGATGGTGATAGAGTTGTTACTCACTTTCACTGTGTCAATCTCACCTGGCTGGCTGGGTTTGTCTGAAGGGAAAAATAGAAAAATTCTTTAAATTTAGTTTTTCCTCTTAATAGCTCTAATTATTCTGAAGTCTGTAAAACTGAAGAGAGCCAGACCAATACTTCAAAATGTAATGTTGATAAACCAACACATAAAAAATTTGATGTCAGTAAAAGTTGGTGGTAAAATGTTAATTATAACCAGTGTTGTGCATGAATGATGAGCAGCATTCACTGAACACGCTCATATTTACGGTGAACTGAATTGTTCACTTTTCATACAATGAATGGGAACGAGAGTGGTGTTCACTTTGGCAACGATGAGCGGCACATGCAGCTCGCCTGAGGAACGCCTCATGAAACTACCCCATCTACCCCGTGGTGAAACCAATTGGATTAATGCTTTATGGACTGCTTCTCACCAGAAATGATGCATTCTGGTTCCATCACTTTGATAAATCAAAGCTAAGCTAATTGCCAACATATAGCCTTCATTTTTTTCACCAAATCAGGTGGAATCATCTACTCTGTGGCATTTCTCAGTCTCATTAATTAAACTGTGGTAAATGTTTTCAGAACTCTACCTCCATGTGAATGAAAAAACCACATGAGAAAAACTAAAGTTAATCCACCTCAACTGGTCTCTGTGCGGGCATGGACTTCATTCAAATCGCACTGGTTCTGAACAGTGGGGGACTGCCTTTGATGTCCAGGGACACCAGGTTGGGAATCACTGACTTACAGCATAAATGGGACACTCACCAAATGGATCTTTGCATGTGACAGGTTCGGATACAGGACCAGCCTCACTCTCGCCAATGTCATTGACAGCAACAACGCGGAACTGGTACTCTGTTTCCGGGCAGAGTCCAGGCAGAGTGAACATAGTAGATGTTATCTTTGTGCCATGGCGGGACCATGTCTCAGCAGAGGCTTCCTTGTATTCAACAAAGTAGCCGGTGATAGCAGAACCACCATCGTCCTTTGGCCTGGACCAGGCAAGAGCCACTGAGCTCTTTGTAACGTCCATTATCTCTGGTGGGGTGCTTGAAGGCTCGGGGGCACCTGGTTTGAAAGGCAGATGATGGACACATCTTTTAGATATAACTGAAATGCTTCACTCTGTTCAAAGTTTATTCTGTGAAAACAAAATACTTACAGAGAGGAGTCTTGGGCACTACAGGCTGCTCGGACTTCAGAGATGCACTGATACCGAAGGAGTTTTCAGCTGTGACCTTGAAGTGGTACTCTGTTCCCTCCCTCAGTCCTTTAACAACCAGCTGACTTTCAGTCACTCTGGAGTCAACGGTGTACCAGGCATTCCTGGCTGCTTCACGTCTCTCTACGATGTAACCCAGGATCCCTGAGCCTCCATCATCAGTGGGTGCCTTCCAAGACACCTTGGCTGAGTTGGCTTGGATCTCCTCAAACACCAATGGTCCTTCTGGAGCGCTTGGGCGACCAATGACCTTCACTTTGATTTGGGCTTTCTTCTTGCCAACCCTGTTCTCCAACAGAAGGCTGTACAGGCCAGAGTCACTCCTCTCTGCACCCTTGATCACCATCTCACTGGCGTCCTCGTTGGAGGCAATCATAGCTCTGGTGGAGACGTTATCTCCATCCTTAGACCACTTGCAGGAGGGCTGAGGTTTGCCTTTGATGGGTACGGAGAGTCGAAGCACTCCTCCACAGCGTACCACATACACATCTTTGTATTTCAGCTCCAAGTCATAGTCGGGCGATTCTGGAAAACAATGTTGCATAAGTCATAATCATTCCAGAGAAATTATAATCTGCACATTCACTTGATTTTTGTGTCCTTACCAAGCATCTCGACAACCTTCACTGTTCCAGGAACTTCAGCAGGCTCTCCAGAGCCACCAGCATTGCAGGCCATCACACGGAACTTGAATTCCTCTCCTTGTGGCATGTTGGTCAGTGTGTACTCACAGATCATAGATGGTGTGGTGTTGCACTTGATCCAGGCCATTGTGCCTACCTTCTGCATCTCAATCAGATAACCATCCACTCTGGCATCTCCCTCATCATCAGGTGGACTCCAGGCCAGCGACACAGAAGACTTGGTTGTATCTGTGATCCTGGGGTTCTGAGGACAACCGGGTGGATCTGCATAGCAAAGAGTTGCATGACAGCAATTCCAGCTGGAATATCTTATACAATGCATCTTTATTTGTCATTGTGTGGACAATATCATAATCACAATGAAAGTATTCTAAGCTTCCCAGCAAAGCTTTTCTTACCAATAGGATCGGTTGCCACAGCTGGTTTGGACAACAAACTTGGTTTGCTCAGGCCTCTGGCATTCACGGCAGTGATTCTGTGTTCATACTCCAGGCCCTCAATTAGCTCAGTAGATCTGTATCTGGTCATGGTTACAGGGTTCTTGTTGGCACGCACCCATCTGTCAGACCGGACTTCTTTACGCTCAATGATGTATCCAGAAACCTCAAGACCACCATCTTCCTCTGGTGGTTCCCAGGCAACAGTCATGCCATCGCGAGACACATCAAAGATGATTGGACGGCCGGGAGGTCCAGGCACATCTGTGGAGGAAGCAAAACATATTACCATTCTTGTACCATAAATCTAGATTAAATCCTAATCAAATCAAGTCTTACTCTTCAAGCTCTTGCATGTGACTATTTCAGACTGCAGGAACTCTCCAGTGCCGTATCGATTTGTGGCAGCTGCACGGAAGACATATTCATCTCCCTCAATGAGGTTCTCAAACTTAAAGGTTGGTCTGCTAATGGAGTCACAGACAGGCACCCAGCCAGGTCTGTGAGCATCACGCTGCTCCACCACATAACCGCTGATCGGAGCTCCACCATCTCTGAGTGGAGGATTCCAGCTGCAGGTGACAGTGGTGGCATCAACCTCTTCAAACTTGAAGGGTCCGGCTGGCTCATCAGGTTTAGCTGGAGCAACAGAAGGGATAGTTAGAGATGCAAATGCTGCATCAGTTAACTGTGATCCTGCTTTTCTGGACTGGAATAAAATAAAATAGAAAATGAGGGATGGCTTCTTACAGAGAATGACGACCTTGATGACCTCAGAGATGACACCAACGACATTCTTCACCTCCAGGATGTAGTCACCAGTGTCATCAATGGTTGTGTCAGACACCATCAGCTTGGAGAACTTGCCAGTGTTCTTGATCTTGACACGATCTGTGATCTTCAGTCTGTTGTCGCCAAAGTACCAGGAGCATACAGGAGGAGGCCTACCAATGATGGGCAGGTCCAGGTCCAGGGTCTTACCCGCTAGGACATTGATGACCTTCTGAGGAATACTGGAGAAGTCCACCATAGGCATCACTGTAAGAAAGAACAACAGATTTCATCAACAACCCACAAAAGCTGTGATATTACAGCATGTTTCTCTTGGCAGAAATTCTTTATTTAGGTTTTCAATTAAAATTTCCTTGTGCCGAGGCTATTCAAATAAATTTGCATATGTTTCTGGAGGTCTGTGTTACCTCTCTGTTCCTGGACTGTAACGGCAGAAACCAGCTCTTTGGGTTCGCTGGCTCCTCTGCTGTTCACGGCTTTGATCCTGAACAAGAACTGCTCGTTCTCCGTCAGCTTCTCGATGGTATGCTCAAAGTCTGTGAGTTTGAGTGTGGCCACCTTCATCCACTTGTCTGTGCCAAACTTGCACGCTTCAATGACATAACCGGTAAGCCTGCTGCCGCCATCATGCTCGGGCTTTTCCCAGCCCAGGGTGACTGTGGTCTTGGTGACGTCAATCACCTCCAGCTTGTGTGGAGGAAGAGGTACGTCACACACCAGGATGACGTCTGGAGTCTCGCAGGGCTCACCGATGCCATAGATGTTTTCAGGGAGGACCCGGAAGTAATAAAGCATGCCCTCCATCAGGCCATCGATTTTGTAGGATGTTTTGCTACACTTGGATGTGACCGTCTTGTAGGCTCTCATAGAAGCCTCCCGCCTCTCAATGATGTAGTTGTTGACAGGAGCACCACCATCCACAGCTGGGGCTTCCCAGGAGATGGTAGCAGACTCCTTAGTGAGCTCCTTGATCTTGATTGGCCCGGTTGGTCCAGGAGTATCTGAAAAGAAGAATACGTCTTTCTGTCAGAATAAACCACAGCATAATTTGCTTTGATCTGAATATTCTCTCTGCATATTTTCATCAACCCACCATAGACCTTGACGAGGATGCTGACTTCCTGTTTGCCAGCGGAGTTCTCAGCCACCAGTGTGTACTTGCCAGCATCGTACCGGTGGACCTTGTCAATGATTAGGGTGGTAGATGCGCTGGCGACCTCGATGAATCCTCTGTTTTGGAGGTCAACACCCGGCTTGCTCCAAGTGATGGTCGGTGTGGGACGACCAGTGACATTGACAAAGAGACGGAGTGAGCCACCAGCACGCAGGCAGATCGTCTTCTTGAGGTCATCATGGAGCTCGAAATCTGGAGTTTCTGTTAGAAGAAATAATGATTTCATTGTGAGGATATTTACGAGTCACAGGTTTCAGGAAGTTGCTTTTAAATTTGTTTCTCCCATTAGACGTAAAGTGGAACATGAAAATCAAGACACAGGTTGTTGGAAGAAGTTGATTTGGTATTTCTAACCGTGCTTACCGATTCTCTCAACCGGCTCAGTTTCAGCACATGGCTCACTGAAGTCTCCGGTACCATTGATGTTGATGCCGGCCACTCTGAAGCAGTATTTCTTGCCTGCAGAAAGTCCGGCCACCACATACTCTGTAGTCCGCAGGGTCTTTTCATGGGCCTTCGTCCATTCTTCTGCTCCGGCCTCCTGCATCTCCAGGATGTAGCCCATCACATCAGCTCCTCCATCCTCCACAGGTCGAGACCAGGCAAGGCTGATGCTGTCGGCATGGGTGTCAGTGATACGAGGAATAGAAGGAGGAGCCGGGGTGCCTGAGAGGATGTTAAATGAAGATCGTCTTATTTCAGTTCTGACACCAACAAGATCACATTGACGATGGTTTTATGATGGTACTGTAGGTCATTTGGGGGTTGACAGACAGACTTACATGTTGGCACTCTGCAGATGACGTATAGAGAGACTTCACTGGCCTCACTCTCTCCTGCCTTGTTGATGGCCGTCACTCTGAACTGGTAGATGTTGCCTTCGGTTAAACCAGAAACCTTGAGAGTGGTGTCAAGATGAGCACCATCTCTGTTCACCTTCACCCAGCGGGCACTCTTTCTCTCACGTCTTTCTACCAGGTAATGGATCAACGGGCTGCCTCCATCACTCTCTGGTTTCAACCACTCAATGGTGGCAAAGTCCTTTCCTGAGGCCAGGATCTCTGGAGCTCCAGGAGCAGTGGGCACAGCTGAGGTAAAGATGGACGGAGCATCAAGTGTTATAAAACTTTTCTGGCATGTCTTATGTCTTATGAATATGAAGGAGAGTTTGTGATTTTCTACATAATTATTGGACTTACTGAATGTGTTTCTGGCCACCATTGGCTGTGACTGGAGGTAAACGCCAGGCCCATACTTGTTAACTCCACGGACCCTGAACAGGTACTCTGTGTTCTTGAACAGACCGGTAATGTTGCAGTTCAGCTCCTTGCACTCAGCATGCATGATCACCCAGTTCAGTCTGTTGGTGTCACGCCTCTCCACAATGTAGTAAGCGACATCGTCACCGCCGTCCTCAAGAGGAGGCTTCCAGTTCAGTGTGCACGACTCCTCTGTTATCTTGCTGATCTCGATGCTGCCTTCACACACTCCAGGTGTGTCTGTAAAAACCAACAGGCCTCATGCTCAGTCTCTTTGAATTGTTAAACTCTCATCTGCAATGACCTGGTCTGAAAAAAAGCCACTCACCGAGCACTTTGACGTTGACCTCTGCAGTCCTGGTTCCGCTTACGTTCCTGACTGTCAGGATGTATTTACCGGTGTCATCTCTGTCACAGAATTTGATGATAGCCATGGCTCTAGTGGAGGTGTATTGGAGGTGGTATTTTTCACACATGTCCAGTTCCCTGTTGCCCTTGGACCAGGAAGCTTTGGGATCAGGCCTGCCTCCCACTGCAGCATCCAGAACCAGGTCTGAACCAGCTCTAACCATTACAGTCTCAGATAGCAGTTTGCTGTCCAGCTGGGCCTTTGGAGGCTCTGTTGAAAGGAAACAAATGACATCAAGCTTTGCTCAACTCAAAGGTTTTCACATGAATGGGTGGCATTGTCTTACAGATGGAAATCTTACCAAAGTCAGTCTTGCACTGCACAGATCCTGTGGACTCAGAGGGCAAGCTGAACACCTGGTTGGCATTCTTGGCAATGACTCTGAATTCGTAAGGCTCTCCCTCTCCCAGGGCAGTGACGGTGAAGAAGTTGTCCGTCACATTGGTGTAGTTGCACTTGAGCCAGCGGCCCTCACCAGTCAGGGTGTAGGGCTTACGCTCGATGATGTAGCCCACAACAGGACTGCCACCGTCATTCAGTGGAGCCGACCATTTCAGGGAGACGGTGGTTCTGGTTACATTTGTGACTTCAGGCTTACTTGGTGGGTCTAAACATCGGACCAGAAGTGTTTTTCAGACATATTGTTTACAAGTTAATCCAGTAAAATAACATTATGTGATTCTAATCTTACCAACTGGGTTCTGAGCAACTGCTCCCTTAGAGGCCTCGCTGGCTTTGCTAAGCCCGGCACTGTTCATGGCGTAAACCCTGAACTGGTACTCCAGGCCTTCCACCAGTGCCTCCACCTTGTAGTAGCACTCAAAGCAGGGGATCTTGTTCTCCCGTACCCACAGGATGTTGTTTCTCTCCTTCTTCTCTATCCAGTAACCTGTCACCTTGCTTCCACCATCATGGTAGGGTTCCTCCCATTTCAGGGTCATTGTGTTAGCTGTGACATTGAAGACTGATGGTCTTGTCGGCGGGCCTGGAGGTGCTGTATTTAAAAATACGAATTATTTTTTAGATTGGAAAAAGCTTACTCATATCATTATGACTGAAAGTAAAATATGTGCGGAGGTGAAAGGAGCAGTACTTACTGTAAGGATGCTCTGCTACGATGGTCTCAGACTCGGTGGGCTTGCTGACACCAAATCTGTTCTCTGCAGAGACTCTGAATGTGTACTGCATGTATTTAGTCAGGTGACTGACGTGGAGAGAGGTGCGCTTCACGCTGGAGTTGATCAGCTGCCATGCGGTGGAACCAGACTCACGTTTCTCCACGATGTAGTTGGTGATGTCAGTGCCACCATCATCCTCTGGTGGTTCCCAGCTGATGACGCAAGACTCAGATGTGATGGATGAGATCTCAATGGGTCCAGTTGGAGGACTGGGTCTGCCTGTGACATTCACTTCAATAGTAAAGGTCTTGGCTCCTGTCACATTCTCCAGAATTAGGTAGTATTTACCACCGTCTCCTCTCATGGCCTCTTTAACTGAGATACTGGCTCGGTTCTTAGTTACTTTGATGGCGACCCTGTCTGAGTTCTTCAGCCTCATCTCCTCCAGCTTCCAGGTCACCTTTGGTGTAGGTCTACCACTGATGGGAACATCGATTGTGAAGGTGCTACCAGATCTGCATGTGATGAGCTGGTTGGTGATCTCACTGAGGTCAGCGGCAGGTTCAATATGAGGTTCTTTGACCAGCACAGGAGCCAGAGTTTCCTTTGGCTGGCTACAGCCAGCTTCATTCTTGGCCTTCACACGGAAATCATACTCATCACCCTTGTTGAGCTTTTCAACATCATAGTTGAGATTTTTGGTGCTGCCAACAACCATCCACTTGTCAGTACCCTTTGCCTTGGCCTCTATTACATAGCACTGGATGCGGCTGCCACCATCGTGTTCTGGCTTGGTCCAGCCCAGTGAAACAGAGCTGTCTGTGGTATCGAGGACATCCAGTCTCTTTGGTGAAGCTGGCTCTGCTGTGGCAGTGACCGGCTCAGTCAGCTCAAACGCCTCACCTACACCGTGCTGGTTCTCGGCAGAGACTCTGAAGAAGTACGGCACTCCCTCCAGAAGGTCCTGGATTTTGAGTGTATGCTGTGTGCATTTGCCACCAGACTGCTGCCATGTACGCCGGCTGGCCTCACGCCTCTCAACGATGAAATGATAAATACGGGCTCCACCGTCATTGAGAGGAGGCTCCCAGGCAAGTGTGACCGAGCCTCGGGTAACCTCTTTGAAAGCTACAGCCTGGGGAGGTCCAGGGGTGTCCATTACTTTCACCACAAATGTAACAGCCTTGCTGCCACTGGAGTTCTCCAAGTTAACAGTGTATTTGCCAGTATCACTTCTAGAGCAGTTCTCGATACTGAGAGAGCTGTAGCCATCAGTAGTCATGACCTCCGACATCACACCCAGCTCACCTTCTTCCTTCACCCAAGTGGCAGAGGGAATGGGTTTCCCTCTGAAGTGGACACCCAGACACACTGAACCTCCAGCCTTGACAATGTGTGTCTGCCTAAAGCTGGCATCAATGTCCACCTGTGGTGGTGTTAACCTGTCAACAGCCGGAGCAGGTTCGGGAATCTCCTTCTCTTCACCTCTTCCCACATGATTGACAGCTGCAACACGGAAACTGTACTCAGCTCCTGCCTGCAGACCCGTGACCACGTAATTTGTTTCTGCCACAAGTTCCTCGTTTACTCTTTTCCATTCAGTCTCCTCTCCTTTCACCATCTCAATGATGTAGCCAAGAATCTCCATGCCTCCGTCATCCATAGGCTTGGTCCATTCCAGGCTAATCGAAGTGTTGGTGGAGTCTGACACACAGACCACTGATGGAGCACAAGGAATGTCTTTAGGTTCAGCGGCCTTAATAGGCATAGAGATGTTGCTTGGAGTGCCAACCCCAGCATCATTGACAGCCATGACACGGAACTCATATTCCATGTCCTCCGTCAGGTTAAGCACCTTGTGGGCACATTCGATGATTGGCTTTTTGGTGATAACCTTGTAGAACCGAACAGTTTTCTTCTCCCGTTTCTCCAGGATGTAATACTGAATTGGATTTCCTCCATCAGATGTTGGAGGAGTCCAGGACAGGGTGATGCTCTCTCCTGTCACCTCAGTGGCATCAGGAGTTCCTGGTGCATCAGGAGTTGCTAGGGGAAACAGTTTTAAACGTTTAGTGATCAAATATAAATGATTAATTTACTTTGTTCTGAATATTCAGGATTTGTTTCAGCCTTCTTGTTCCACTTACTGTATTGCATCTGTGCAATGATGGGGCTGGACTCCAAAGATCTGCCAACACCAAACTTGTTCACAGCAGAGACCCTGAACTGGTACTCGTTGGTCTTGATGAGTTTGGTTGCATTAAAAGTGCATTCTTTACACTCATCTGACACCAAGGCCCAAGAGATCTTGGCAGTCTCTCGTTTCTCAATGATGTAATGTGAAATCTCAGAGCAGCCATCGTTCTCTGGTGGGTTCCAGCTCAGAGTGCATTTGCCTTCTGAGATGTTGCTGAAGGTGATGGGTCCCACTGGCTCCCCGGGTGTGTCTGCAATGCAGATATGTTTGAGAAATTGAGAAATAACTCCAGCTATGTGGACTACAGCACTAAACGGAAAAATATATATGTCTAAACTGCGTACCTTGGACTTGGACAAGAATGTTCTCCTTCTTGGATCCTGATCCATTGGTTGCTTCTACAGTGTAGAGACCACGGTGAGTCCGGTCAGCATCCCTAACAGACAGAGTGCTGGAACCCGGAACAGTGATGATGTCCATCATCTTTTTGGTGACCTCCACACCATCTCTGTACCAGACAACCTTGGGAACTGGACGCCCAGTAATGGTCACCTTCAGCCGGATGTTGTCTCCTGCCTTGACCGTCAAGCCCTCAAAGTATTCTGGACCAAACTCGATATTTGGAGTTGCTAGATTAAAAAAAAAAACACATTTATATGCTGTGTAAATACTTCTGTGAAACACACATTAGAGATTTGGGAGCAATCTAAAGTGGTAAGATTTAAATTTCTCTGGGGTCTATGTCATGTTGATACTTACCATTTTCACTCCTGACAACGATCAGGCCAGACGAGTTGGATGGAGGGCTGACAACACCGATAGCATTCCTGGCAGTGACTCTGAACTCGTAGCGCTCGTTCACTGCCAACCCCGTGACGGTGTACTGACAGTCATGCACGTCGGTCAGGTTGGCCTTGAACCAGCGGCCATGTCCTTGACGTTTTTCAATGTTGTAGCTGGTAATTTTGCTGCCACCATCACGCTTAGGAGCGTCCCATTTCAGTGTCACAGAGTCACTGGTCACATCAATGTAGTCAGGTTGGCCAGGAGGATCTGAAAGACACCGCAGTTCAATTGCTTTCAAGCTTTACATGGAATCAGTAATGTAGGGCTCGGAATCAACACTTACCGACAGGACTGACAGCCATTGCTGACTTGCTCTCGTCACTCATTCGGCTGAAGCCAGCGTCATTCTGAGCATACACTCTGAAAGAGTACTCCAGGCCTTCAATGAGTTCCAAAATCCTGAATTCTGTTTCCTTGATCAGCACAGTGTTTACCTTCTGCCACATGATACTGTTCTTTTCCTTCTTCTCCACATGGTATCCCTGGATGGGCGTTCCACCATCATAGATGGGCGTCTCCCATTGGATTGTCATGCCGTCATTGGTCACGTTGTATACAATGGGCTTGCCTGGTGGGCCTGGAGGCCTGAACTGGTGCTTAGCAATAACCATCTGTGAAATCAGTGGCTCGCTAACACCATACCTGTTTTCAGCACACACTCTGAACTGGTATTGGATACCCTTGATCAAGTTAGGGACTCTGAACTGTGTATCCTGTACACTGGAGCAGGCCATCTTCCAGTCATTCTGGGAGGTGTCGCGTTTCTCAACGCTGTAACAGCTGATATCACCACCACCATCATCATTGGGCTCGTCCCATGAGATCATGATGCTCTCAGCTCTCACCTCATCCAGGCGAATGGGTCCGACGGGCTTTGATGGAGGTCCAAGAGTGATGACATAGATGTGGAAGGATCTCCTGTTGACCTTATTGTCAAGGGTTAGGGTGTATTTACCCTCGTTCTCCTTCTTCACATTCTTAATCATCAGCGTGGCTTTGCTTAGTGTTGTCTTGAAGCGAATCTGGTCGCTCTCCTTCAGAGGCAGGCTGTCCTTCAACCACTGAACAGCTGGTCTGGGTTTGCCTTTGTAAGGCAGCTCAATGTGTACATTATGACCCAGGCGAATTCTGATGCGGCCATCTGGGTAGTCACTTAGGTCTGCTTCAGGTGTGATGATGTAGTCAATTACCTTGATAGGTCCAATCTCAATGAAGTCACCCTGTCCCTTCTCATTTCTGGCTGCGACTCTGAAGAACATATCTGAGTGTTCTTTAAGTTTCTTGACCTCAAACTCACACTGTCTGCTGGTTCCTCCCAACGACCACTCCTCGTCTTTCAGTTTCTTCTCAATAACATAGTCAGAGACTATGCTGCCGCCATCATAATCAGGCTTGAGCCACTGAAGGGTGACGGAGGTCTTGGAGGAATCTTTCATGGACACTTCTTTGACTGGTCCTGGAGTCTCTGTAGCTTTTACTGGCTCAAGTGTTTCACATGGTTCACCAATCCCATTCTCATTCTCTGCTAAGACACGGAAGAAGAAGGACGTCTTTTCTGAGAGATCTTGGATGGTGTATGTTGTATCGGTGCATTTGTTTGTCACTGCAGAGTAAGATCTCTTGGAGGAGTCCCTCTTCTCAACAATGTAGTTTGTGATCTCAGCACCACCATCAAGAAGTGGAGGCTCCCAGCAGAGAGTGACCTTTCCACGAGTCACATCTTTTAGGACCAGGTTCCTGCACTGTGATGGGCTATCTTGGACTTTCACAGACAGCGTCAGTGCCTTTGGCTCTCCCACACCATTCTCTATCTTGACTGTGTACTTTCCGGTATCAAGTCTGGTCACCTCACGCATGACAAGCACTGTGCTTGTGTCTGAGTGGTGGAACTCATATTTGGGATCACGATCAATACATTCATCTCCCTTGCTCCAGGCAGCAGTGGGAGCTGGTCGGCCCTTTAGAGGAACAGACAGCTCCACGTCCTTGCCAGCCTTCACAATGTAGTGAGTTCTCATGGCAACATCTGAGTCAATCTGGGCCTCCTCTGTAAAGTCATAAGAAATAAACAAAGGTTACTCAGACTTTTCTCTGTGTACAAACCAACTACATGTCAAACACAAACCGAATTAACATGAATGTTTTTAGTTTACCCAGGATATCTTTAGCCTGCACAGGTTCAGTCATCTCCAGAGGCTCTCCACGGCCAGCACAGTTGACACCAGAGACTCTGAAGAAGTAGTTCACATCAGGTTTCAGGTCGTGAACTGTGTATTCTGTTGTCTTGACCTCTCCCTTCGATGTAATCATGGCCCATTCTTCGTCTCCTTCGACAAGCTTCTCTACCATGTAGCTTATGACCTCGCTGCCTCCATCCCATTCTGGTTTGGACCAGCCCAGGGTGATGGATGTCTTGGTGGAGTCCACCACCTTCAGCTTGCAAGGCTCATCTGGTGGATCTTTGGAGAAAATATTTTTTTTTGTGAGGATAAGGCAGACATGAGTCCTTTTTCCTTTAATCAGTTCATATTGATGTACTTACCAACTGGGTCAGCTGCCTTATAGAAGTCTGATGCATCAGAGAATGGCCCCTCGCCAGCTTTGTTAATGGCACAGACACGATACTGGTACTCATTTCCTTCAGTCAGGTGGTACACAGTCTGTTTGATGTCAGTGACGGGGTCTTTATAAACTCTGATCCAGCGCAAGCTCTTCTTATCTCGTCTTTCCAGATAGTAGCCTGTCACAGTGCTGCCTCCGTCTACACCTGGCTTGTCCCATTCTACCAACATGGTTGACTTGGTGATGGTGTTCACCTCAGGAGTACGAGGCTGGCCAGGAGTTACTTTAAAGAAAGACAACATATGTAAAAAAAAAAAAAAGCTAAAAATTTTGATAACAACCAATCCTTATGATAAATGAATGAGAAGAAGAAATATGCAGGATATTCTGTGTGGTGGTTAGGGAAGGACTAAAACTTACCAAAGGCATTCTTAGCAATGACAGGCTCCGACTCCAGTGGCTCCCCAACTCCGAACTTGTTAACACCCATGACACGGAATGCATACTCGTTTCCACGCACAAGCTTGCCTACGGAAATGTGTGTTTGCTCTTGCTTATCGGAAACTGTTGACCAGACCACTCTGCTAGTTTCACGTCTTTCAACAATATAGTGGGTGACTTTAGAACCTCCCTGGTCAGACCCAGGAACAGGTTCCCAGCTGAAGACAATTCTGTCTGCTGTGATAGAGTTGAAGTTAATAATTCCAGCAGGGGGTCCAGGTTTATCTGAAAGAAGATTTTAAAAAAGCAATGAAAGAGTGATTAATATCAAATGTAATTTTCATGACAAGTTTCCCAAAATAAAAGTGACATTTCTATCATTTCGAGAAAGTAAAATTGCGATTTGCAGTTGTTTCCGCTGAATAGTGTTTGTACGGGTAAAATCTGGTCCAGTGAATCTCCAGTTTGAGGAAGATAGAGATAACGTGGAGCAGCTGTTTTGGTTTCCATTATGGCCATTAAAAACACAGCTACTGACAGATGGTTTGAAGACCTATTGATTCAAACCGTTGATGAATTCAGAAGTCAAATTACCAAGGATTTCAATTCTGATGGTTGCTGATGCTGATCCCAGAACATTCTTGATCTTGATCTCATAAGAGCCAGAGTCAAAGCGAGTTGCATCCTTGATGAGCACTGCAGAGGAGTCAGTTGTGGTTTCCACAGACACAGTGGAAGATTTGACCAACTCCTTTCCATCCTTGAGCCACTCGATGGTTGGCAGAGACTTGGCAATAAGTCCTACTCTGAGCTTCACTGAAACTCCAGCTTTGTATTGAACCACATCCAGATACTCAGGAGGAAGGTCAATTGATGGTGCACCTATAAATAATTAGAATAATATACAGATATTTAAAGAATAAATATTTATCAGATATACAGTAGGTCTGTAAATGTAAATCAATAACTCACCACATGCATCAACACATGTGACGGGTCCAGCAATGAGAGATGGGTTGCTCACAGACCCAACAGCATTCTTGGCATACACTCTGAACTCATAGGATTCATCCTGGTTCAACCCGGACACAGTGAAGCCAAGTTCAATGATGTTTGTAAAGTTGGCTTTCACCCATCTGCCATTGGGAGCATCTCTCCTCTCCAGACTGTAGCCGGTGATCTTGCTGCCACCATCATATGGAGGCCTCTGCCAGGACAAGGTGACTGAGTTCTTGGTGACCTCTGTGATACGGACATTAGCTGGGGGCTCTGGGACAAATGAAACAGATCCAAGGTTACTATTACCACCAAAGTAAAAAGCCACTATGTCTTTCATTTTCTTTATACAATGTTATTAGTCACATGAGGAAAAAGTGTCTGCAAAATGACTTTAGCATTGAACAGAAAGAATATTTCTTATTGTTTTCCTTTGTTATGACATAAAATAGGGGGAAAAAACTGTTTTTTAGGAAACCCAAATTTGACAGTTGGAACTTTCTTATTCTAAATTAGCTGTAGGACAAAGACACAAACTTAAACAATTTAAGCAGTTACACCTTAAAACTTGTGTTGTTTGGCTTTAAAGGTAAAATATCAATATTGACTTTGAATGGCTTACAACCGATGATGTTCTTCAATAAAACCTTACCACAGGCATCGATAGCGAGCACTTCCTCAGAGGTCTTGCTCATCTTTCCAATGCCAGCAGCATTTTCAGCTGCCACCTTGAATTCATAGATAAGTCCAGGGCAAATGTTGGTGACACGCCATTGGTTTCCTGGGATTGCTGTTTTATTGACCTTCTGCCAGAGGATGCTACTCCTCTCTTTCATCTGAAGGTGATATCCAAAGACCGGATTTCCACCATCATTCACGGGTTCATTCCAGCAGACAGTCAGGCTTTCCCTAGAAACAAAGCCAACCCAGGGTGTGGATGGAGGTCCAGGGATGGCTGTAAGACAGTATTTATGTTAGTCTTAATTCAGAGAGATTTTCATTCAGGATCAGGGCCAAATAGTGTGGATTACTCACTATATGGAAGCTTGATCATGACTGGTTTGCTGTCGATATGGTCACTGACACCATAGCGATTCTGAGCCTTGATTCTGAACTGATACTCTTCTCCTTTGGTCAGCTTGGTCACCTTGATGGCACTTCTGGCAATGTTAGTTGACACTTCTGCCCAAGTGGGTGTGCTGGTCTCACGTTTCAGAACAACGTAATTAGTAACAGGGCTACCACCATCATATTCTGGAGGATCCCATTTCAGACATACGGTGGTCTCTCCAACCTCCCCAATCTCAACTGGGCCAATAGGAGGCCCAGGTTTGTCCAGCACAACAAAAATGATGAAGATCTTGGTGGTGCCTCCTGCATTGGAGGCAGTGATGTCGTATTTGCCTGCATCACTTGAATTACTCTCAATCAGGGTGATGACTAGACTGTCTGGAGTTACTTCAAGCAGAAGCCTCTTTGATCCCTTGATGACAACATTGTTTTTGGATATAGACACTTTTGGCATGGGCTTCCCAGTGAGGGGAATCTCAAAGGTCAGATCAGATCCTGCTTTCACATAAACTGTGTTCTTGGGGTAGTTCTGCAAGTTGAACTCGGGAGCCTCTGTAGAAAAATTAAGATAAGAATATGAAGTGAATTCATTTAAAAACAAATCACTTTCACAAAGGATTAGTTAAAATAAAATCTCACTGTATGCCAACCTAACATTGATTAAAATGTAAGAGTAAAACCCTGTACCCTGTATTTCCTTGACGATAACTGGAACAATCATCTCCTTAGGTTCACTAAGTCCAGCATGGTTCTCAGCACGGACTCTGAAGAAGTACTCCGCTCCCTCCCTCAGACTCTTGATGGTGTGAGTCAGGGTCCTCACAGTGGCACACTTCACCCACTTGGTTTGTCCTTTCTCCACGGCATCAATCAGGTATCCAGTGACTCTGCTGCCACCATCATATTCTGGCCTGGTCCAAGCAATAGTAACGCTGTCCTTGGTAACATTTGCTACTCCAAGCTTCATTGGTGGACTTGGGACCTCTGTAACGCACAAGATGATGAATTATGTACTTAAATAAGATTTGAACTAAATCACCTATTCAGCTATCAGTCAGTTTATACGTTACCTGTAATCTTTGTTCCAGTCTTGGCCTCCTGAGGTACGCCCAGACCATACTCATTTTCAGCGATGACCCTGAAGTAATACATGGCTCCCTCCTGTAAGTCCTCCACTTTGTAAGTCAGAGCATGGCAGTTGCTTGTTACAGATACCCAGGCCTTCTTACTGGCCTCACGTTTCTCAACATGGTAGGCCTTTACTGAATCACCACCGTCATTCTCTGGGGCCTCCCATGTGAGTGTTGCAGAGTCCCTGGTCACTGCTGAAACTTTAACATTGACTGGAGGTCCAGGGGAGTCCAGCACTTTAACTGCCATCACCAAAGATGCTTTGCCCAATGGTGATTCAAGTGTGATACTGTACTCTCCAGAATCATTTCTAGTTGCTTTCTCAAGAGTCAGTGAGGTGCTGGATTCTGTTGTTTCAACTGTTCCTCTAACTTTTAGATCAACGCCCTCCCTGGTCCATTCAGCTGTTGGCACAGGTTTTCCCTTGAATGGTGCATTAAGAGTAAAGGCTGTTCCACTCTTAACAACAAGCACCTTACGCATATCAATGTCCCCATCAAATGATGGCTCTGAAGTTCTGTCCATTGCTGCAGCTGGATCTGAGTAAAGGCTGCGGATACTGCTGCCTACTTTGTTTATTGCCTTCACACAGAATTCATATTCTGCATCTGCCTTCAATCCAGTGATGGTGAACTCCAAGCTTTTTGTGAGAGGGATGGCTTCAACCCATCTAGCTAGCTCTTCTGGTGTTTCTTCAATCTCTTCTTCCTCCTCTTCATCATATTCCTCATATTCTTCCTGTTCCTCCTCAACCTCTGCCTGGGGTTTGTGGATGAACGCTCTGTATTCCACACTGTATCCTAAGATGGGAGCACCGCCATCATTTGTTGGTGGTTTCCAAACAATGGAGACATTGCCCTTGGTTGAAGTGATTATCTTTGGTTTAGTTGGGCGAGAAGGAACCACCAGTGGATTTTGGGCTCTGAATGTTGCAGATGGTTCACTAGGAGGACTCAAGCCAGCTTCATTTTCAGCCAAGACTCTGAAGTCATACTCACAGTCCTTGCGAAGTTTAGTCACTACCGAGGTACACTCAACAACTAGATCTCTGTTCACTCTGACCCAACGCATGCCTGTCTTCTCACGGCGCTCAATCACATATCCAATTATGGGACTACCCCCATCACTGGCTGGTTTACACCAAGTTAGGGTCATTGAATCTCCAGTTATGGAAGTTACATCAACACCAGCTGGAGCAGTGGCAAACGTATATGGATCAGTGACCTTGACAACATCACTTTCCAGGGCTTCACCAACTCCATGCTTGTTAACAGCTAAAACCCTGAAGATGTATTCATTTCCCTTGAGCAGACCTGTGACTTTAAAGTAGGTTTTTGTGATGTCTCCCTTAACCAATGTCCATGCCAAGCGGCTGGTGTCACGCTTCTCAACAACATAATGTGTGATTGGAGCACCTCCTGCCTCCTGAGGAGGACCCCATGACAGAGTGCAATCTTCAGCAGTGAGATCAGAGACCTGAAGAGGTCCTGCTGATGGCCCTGGTTTGTCTAGGATCAAACAGTTTATCGGCATGATGACTGTTCCAGCAATATTCTGTAAAGTTAGAACATACTGTCCAGTATCTCTTCTAATGCAGTCTTTTACAGTGACAGAGGTATTTGTATCTGTCGAAACAATCTGGATCCTGGCTCTGAGCTCAATCTCTTTCCCATCCTTTGTCCAGGAGATGACGGGGGCAGGACGTCCAACGATGTCAGCATAAATCTTCAGTGTTTCTCCTGCCTTTACATGCACAGCCTCTCTAAACTTGACATCCATCATGATGCGTGGTGGATCAACATCATCCTTGGCAGTTATAGGACCAGTATTATCTGATGGTATACTGAACAATCCAGCTGCATTCTTTGCAATGACACGGAAATCATACTGGTTGTTCTCTGTAAGACCAGTTGCATCATAGTGGGTCTCAGGTACATTGGTGAAGTTACACCGTACCCATCGTCCTTCAGGAAGATCTCGACGTTCAATAATGTAGCCAGATACCTTGGCACCACCATCATACTCTGGTTTTTCCCAAGACAGGGAGACTGAAGATCTTGTTACAGCAGTGACTACAGGCGTGCCGGGAGGATCGCATGGATCTCTGGCTGCTACAGCTTCACAGGCCTTACTGCATTTACCAATACCAGCAATATTCTCAGCATAGACACGGTATTCATACATCATTCCCTCTTCAATACCATTGACTTTATACTCTGTGTCCTTGATCATTCCTCTGTTCATCTTTGTCCAGAGAATGCTAGAACGCTCCTTCCTCTCCAGGTGATAACCTAGAACAGGGCTGCCACCATCAACTACCGGCTCATTCCAAGTCACCAACATGTAAGACTTGGTGGCCAATTTCACTATAGGGGTAGAGGGAGGTCCAGGTTGTTTGAAGTTATACTGAGCAGTGATTCCAGGTGAATCCAGATAGGTACTCTTTCCATACCGATTAACTGCATAAATACGGAACTGGTACTCGGATCCATGTGTTAGACGGCCAGCTTTGAAAGATGTTCTGGCAACATTACTAGCCACCATCTGCCACTCCTGTGAGTTTGTGTCTCTCTTCTCCACAATGTAGTTGCTGATGGAGCAACCACCATCATATTCTGGTGGGGACCATGACAGGGTGATGCTATCTGAGGTCACAGCATCCACCTTAATTCCTTTAGGTGGACTGGGTTTGTCAAGGACAACAACTCCAATGTCTGCTGCAACTGTTCCTGCAGTGTTGGCAAGGGTGATTTCATACTTGCCAACATGGTCTCTGCTAGCCTCTTTGATGACAATCTTGGATGAAGTTTTAGTATTCAAGATGGTCACTGATGAAGTTTGCTTCAAAGGAAGGCCATCCTTCTTCCAGGATACAACAGGCTTTGGTCTACCTCTTACAGGAACCTCCAGAGTGAGGTCATCTCCGACCTTCACACTGTATGTGTTAAACAGTAAATTTATTGATGGTTCAATTGCAACATCCTTTGCAACCACAGGCAAGCCAAGCTCCTTTGGTTCACTCTTTCCCTTCTCATTGATTGCTACAACTCTAAACAAATAAACTTCATTCGGAGTCAGGTTGGGGATAGTTGCTTCTGGCACTTTAACTGTACATGCTGTGCCCCATTTGTCCCCACTCTTAGGTTTAAATTCTACATTGTAGCACATCACTTTGCTTCCACCGTCATGAGCAGGTTTGTCCCAAGAGAGTGACACGCTGGTCTTTGTCAAATCTACGAGAGTAACCTTGTTTGGTGGCTGAGGTACCTCAGATACTTTAATTTCTTTGGTTTCAACGGTTTGTCCTTGACCATATGCATTGACAGCACAAACTCGGAAATAGAAATTTCCACCCTCAGGAAGGTCTTCAATCTTGAAGGAGTTGACTGTGCAGTTGCTGGTTACAGTAGTGTAAGCCTTCCTGACAGACTCTCTCTTCTCTACAATGTAGTTTGTGATCTTTGAACCACCATCAGTGAGTGGAGCATCCCAGCTGAGAGTCACTGAATCCTTCTTGAGCTCTTTCACAGCAAAATTTTGTGGGGCACTTGGAGTATCCAAAATTCTTACAGCAACAACTGCAGATTTTGTGCCACTGCTGTTTTCAAGTGTGAGAGAGTATTTGCCACTGTCAAAGCGGTTAACATTGTCAATGACAAGCATTGTGTATGAGCTAGTAGTGTCAACTGCAGCACGCTCTGTTAGGGTACCCTCAATTTTCTCCCACTTTACAGCAGGTTCAGGTCTTCCTCTAACAGTTACAAACAAACGCAGAGTTCCACCAGCACGGACTGATACCACCTTTCTAAGATCAGCATCGAGCTCCATCTCTGGTGCTTCTGCTCTGTCAGAAGTAACCACTGTGCTGTGGACATTTGCCGCTTCCCCCACTCCTTCTGAGTTAATTGCACAGACACGGAACTGGTACTCTCCACCCTCCCTCAGTTCTGATATTGTGAGTTTTGTGGCCTGAATGCCAGTGGGTGGGGTGCACATTGTCCATTCTTTTTCAACAGGTGCTTCTACTGTTGGTGCTACTTCTGCTTCCTCTAATGGTTCTGGCACTGGTGTATACTCCCTCATTTCCACAATGTATCCCTTGATGTAGGCGCCACCATCAAAGGCAGGTTTACCCCAGGACAGAGACACAGAAGACTTTGTGTAATCTGTTACCTTGGGGTGGTGTGGAGGTCCAGGTGGTGTTGTGGCATCACATGCTCTGTAGAGCAGGGACAACTCGCTGAGGTCTCCAATGCCAGCCTCATTCTCAGCAGCGACACGGAACTCATAGAAATGATCCGTCATAAGGCCTGTGACCTTGAAGTGGGTGTCAGTCAGCTTTTGTCTGTTGCATTTTGTCCACCTTACACTGTCTTTGTCACGTTTTTCAAGATGGTAACCTTGAAGTTCAGCTCCTCCCATGTTTTCTGGAGCAGTCCATGACAGAACCATAGAGTCCTTCGAGATTTGACTTGCTTCTGGAGTTCCAGGAGGACTAGGGGGCTTGTAAGGGTTGCGTGCAATGATGGGTTCACTCTCAAGACAATCACCAATGCCATATTTGTTAACTGCCCTGACTCTGAAAATGTATTCATTTGCTGGGAGTAAATTCATGACTTTGTGGTATAGAGTCTTGAAATTTGGTGCAACTACTGTCCAGGACAACCTACTAGTCTCTCTCTTCTCCAAAACATAGTGGCTGATACTGGCTCCACCATCCAGAGCTGGCTCAGCCCAGGCAAGAATGCATCTGTCTGCCATGACTCCAGTCACCTTAAGCGGTCCTGTGGGTGGACCCGGTTTATCAAGAATTTTAACAGTAATCGGGAAGGCTTTTGTACCACCAAGATTTTTTAGAACAAGGTCGTAGTGGCCACTATCAAGTTTTGTCACATCTTTGATGGTCATGGCTGCACGTTTCTGTGTGGTTCTCACTTCAATGCGCAAGGCTTTCTCCATTTCCTTGCCCTCTTTCAGCCAGAAAACATCTGGAACTGGCTTTCCATGAATGTCTGCATCAAGAGTCAAACTCTCTCCTGCACTGACAACAATGACATCCTTGTATTTGGGATCCATTGAAGCCCTTGGAGGTTCAATTTCATCAGTAGCAGTGATTGGTCCAGAGCTGTCAGATGGCTCGCTGAAGACTCCAGCAGCATTCCTTGCAATAACTCTGAATTCGTACTGCTCATTTTCTGTGAGACCAGTGACAACATACTCAGTCTCAACTATATTGGTAAAATTAGCTCTTACCCAGCGCCCATCAGGGGAGGAGATATCTTTCCTTTCCACAATATATCCATTTACTTTACTACCACCATCATACTGAGGCTTGGTCCACTGAATCTTTATCAGATTTTTAGAAATAGATACAGCCTCAGGAGCACCAGGAGGATCACATGGGTCACGAGCAACAAAGGAGTCAGATACTTTGCTGCATCGCCCGACGCCAACAATATTTTCTGCATACACTCTGAATTCATACCCAACACCCTCCTCAAGATTGCAGATCTTGAACTGGGTGTCAGTGATGAGAGTCTTGTTTAGTTTGTTCCACAAGATGCTGCTTCTCTCCTTGCTTTCCAGATGGTAACCAATGACTGTACTTCCACCATCATTGACTGGCTCATTCCATTCAATGATCATCATTTCCTTAGTTGCAGATTTGACATATGGTGTTCCTGGGGGTCCTGGTGATTTGTATGGATATTGCACCACAATGACCTTGGAGTCCAACGACGCACCCTTTCCATATCTGTTTTCAGCTATGACTCTAAACTGGTATTCAGCACCAGTCTTCAGTTTGGTTACCTTGAAAGCTGTTCTAGCCAGCTGTGTGGTAACTGTTTGCCATGTAGTGGTGGTGGTATCTCTCTTCTCCACAATGTAGTTCTTTACTTGGCATCCACCAGTGTACTCTGGAGGCTCCCAGGAAAGATGGACAAAGGTGTTGCTGACTTCAACAACTTTGATTGGACCTTTTGAAGGACCAGGCTTGTCAAGGATAATGACAGTTACGTCTTCAGTGACAGTGCCCACAGTACTGGTTGCAGTAATGGAGTATTTGCCAAAGTCCTCTTTGCATGCCTCAGTAATTTGAATTCCAGTTGTTGATGCAGTGTTAAATACGTTAACTCTGGATGTCACCTTCAAAGCCTGGCCATCCTTCATCCAGGAGACTTTAGGTTTGGGCCTGCCAATCACGTGGAATTCCAACTTCAGATCTTTTCCAGCTAATACACTGTAAGTGTTGAATTGCATCTTAATTGTTGGTTCCATAGTCATATCACTTGCTATCACTGGAGCAGCAAGTGCCTTTGGCTCACTTTTTCCCTTTTCATTGTAAGCAACAATACGGAATAGGTATTCTGTTCCACCTGTGAGCCCTGTAACAGTTCCCTCGCATGTCTTCGTATTTGTTGCAACTCCCCATTTGTCTGTGCCCTTAGGGAGCATCTCAATTAGGTAGCCACCAATTCTGCTGCCTCCATCATGCTCTGGTTTCTCCCATGCCAGTGTAGCAGTGGTTTTAGTAACATCAGTGAGGAAAACTTTTCCAACTGGCAGTGGTACCTCAGAGGCCTTGGAGGCTGTTTTTGTTTCTATAGCCTGACCAACTCCATATTCATTCTCAGCCAAGACTCTGAAGTAATACATAGCACCTTCAATCAAGTTCTCAACTTTGAATGTAGTCTTGGTGCATTTTGTGGAAACATTTGCATATGCTTTCCTGGTTGACTCCCGTTTATCAATGATATAATTCTTGATTTTGGACCCTCCGTCGATCAGTGGAGCTTCCCATTCAAGAGTGACAGAATCTTTCTTGACATCTTTAACCACAAGTTTCTGTGGGGCCCCCGGTGTATCCAGGACTTTTACAGAAACAGTCTCAGAGACAGTGCCACTGCTGTTTGTCAAACTCAGGCTATATTTTCCAGAGTCATTCCTATCACACGAGTCAATGGACAGCTGTGTGAAGTTGACAGCCTTCTCCACCATAGCTTTTTCAGTTAGCGTTCCCTCATCCTTTGTCCACTGAATCTCAGGTAATGGCCTTCCCTTAAATGGAACATAAATTCTAACAGAGCCACCAGCTTTCACAATTATGCCCTTTCTTAGCTCTGAGTCAAGATGGATCTGTGGTGGGTCCACCCTTTCTTCTGGCTTAGCAGTTCCAGAGAGAGCAGTTGCTTCACCAATTCCCAGTTTGTTCAGAGCACAAACTTGAATCTTGTACTCCTGACCCTCAATTAATTTTGTGATTTCATATTTGTTGACACGCAGACCCGTAGAGGGAGTAACCATGGTCCATTCCTCCTCTTCAGCCTTGCATACTTCAACAATGTACCCTTGAATGGCAGTTCCACCATCAAACAGAGGCTTACCCCATGAAACTGTGATAGATGTTTTTGTAGAGTCGATAACATTGACATATGCTGGGGGACCAGGTTTATACTTGGGATCACTGGCCCGGTAATATGAGCTTGGAAGGCTGGGCTCACCCACTCCAACTATGTTTTCAGCAGCCACTCTGAACTCATATTCGTGGCCTGTGGTAAGCCCTGTCACCCTAAAGGAGAGATCAGTGACTTTTTGTCTGTTGCATCTTGTCCATTTAATTCCATTTCTATCCTTCTTTTCAATTACGTAATTGATAATCTCGCTGCCTCCATCACTCTCAGGGGCTGACCAAGTGATGGTCATGCCATCATGAGCAATGTTGGACACATCCTCAATATGAGGTGAACCAGGTGGGACAAATGGAGTCCTCATAACTACTGCACCAGATTCCAGTGGCTCACTGACACCATAACTGTTAACTGCCATGACACGGAACATGTACTCATTACCTTCCAGTAATTTGGTGACTTTGTAGCATGTTGTGTCACACTTGTTAGAAACAACAGTCCAAGCTAGTCGACTGGTCTCTCTTCTTTCAATGATGTAGTGTGTAATAGTACTACTTCCATCATGTAGCGGGGCCCGCCATGAAAGTGTGCATCGATCTTCAGCTATTCCAGTGACATGGAGGGAACCTTCACATTGGCTTGGCCTATCCAGAACAACAACCTTGAAAGGAATCATTTCACTGCCAGCCTCATTTGTCAAGAGGAGTGTGTAAGTTCCACCATCAATTCTTACAGAGTCCTTTATGACAATCATGGCATGGTTTTCTGTGTTTCTGATGTCTAACCTGAGTGTACTCTCAACTAGCTTCTCATCTTTGAACCACTGGATTGTAGGCGGTGGCTTGCCACGGACATCTGCATCCAACTTGAATGTCTCTCCAGCACTTATGACAAGAGTCTTGGTAAATGCAGGGTCGATGGAGAATTTTGGTGCCTCTACCTTATCACTTGCAATGATTGGTCCACTGTTGTAAGATGGCTTGCTGACTGTGCCGACAGCATTTTTAGCAGTGACTCTGAAATCATACTGTGCATTTTCAGTCAGACCAGTTACTGTAAACTGGGTCTCAATCACATTAGTAAAGTTTGCCCTTACCCATCTGCCTTCAGGTAGATCGCGCTTCTCTATGATGTAGCCAGTGATATTACTGCCACCATCATATTCTGGTTTAGTCCACTGAATGACAATAGTATCTTTGGTGACATGGATTGCCTCTGGTGTGCCAGGAGGATCACATGGGTCACGGGCAACACAGCCCTCTGAGACCTTACTGCTCCTGCCAATACCAACAATATTTTCAGCATAAACCCTGTATTCATACTCAGTACCCTCCTCCAAGGGATAACTCTTGAAAGTAGTCTCATGGATAAGTGTTTTGTTGATCTTAACCCAGAGAATACTATTCCTCTCTTTGCGTTCAAGATGGTAGCCAAGAACAGGGCTGCCTCCATCTGAGACAGGCTCATGCCACTCAATAACCTGGTGGTCCCTGGAGAGAGAGGCGATAAAGGGTGTGCCTGGTGGTCCTGGCTCTCTGTATGGGTACTGAGCAACTACAGCTGATGAATCCAGGCCATGACTTTTGCCATAGCGGTTTTGAGCTATGATCCTAAACTGGTACTCAGCTCCAGTTTTCAGTCTGGCCACTTTGATGCTTGTTCTGGCACAGTTGATGCTCACATTTTCCCATGTAGTTGTGGTCGTATCTCTCTTTTGAACTATATAGTTTGAAATTTGGCATCCACCATTGTGTTTTGGAGGGTCCCATGAAAAAGTGACACTCTGTGTTGTGATTTCATCAAATCTCACAGGACCAGATGGAGGGCCAGGCTTGTCAAGCACAATGATTTCAACTGTTGTTTCCTTCTTTCCAGCTGAGTTTGAAGCACTGATGCTATACATGCCACCATCATCACCTGTTGCCTCCTTTATGCTTAGTGTTGTATGTGTTAGTGAATTAATAATGTTGACTCTGGTGGTAAATTTGAAAGGAGCTCCATCTTTAGCCCAAGTGACTGTTGGTTTAGGGCGTCCAAAGATAGGAATGTCAATGTTCATGTCCTTCCCAACATGAACGCTGTAACTGCTGAAAGCAGGACGGATATCAGGCTCAAAGACCAAGTCCTTAGTCATCACTGGGCCAGCAAGAACTTTGGGGTCACTCTTTCCCTTATCATTGATTGCTGTAACCCTGAACAGGTACTCTTCTCCTGGGTTTAGGTTGGGAACAGTAGCCTCCATTGTCTTAAACGTGTTTACACCAGACCATTTCTCCTGGCCCTTTACCTGTACCTCAAGCAGATACTGCACAACTCTGCTGCCGCCATCATACACTGGCCTCTCCCATGCCAAGGAGATGCTTGTTTTGGTCTGATCTGTTACACTCAATTTCTTTGGAGACTGGGGCACTTCTGAAACCTTAAGAGGGTCAGCTGTTGCTGCCGACAGGCCCACACCATAAGCATTCTCAGCAAGGACTCGGAAGTAGTAACTGCAGCCCTCCTGGAGTGAATCAATCTTCCATGTAAGAGCATGGCAGTTTGTGACAACAGATGTAAATGTCTTTCGTGTGCTTTCTCTCTTTTCAATAACATAGTTTTTGATCTTGGATCCACCATCCAACAGAGGTGGTTCCCATGCCAGTGTTACTGACTGGTTTGTAACTTCCTTCACTTTAAGATTAGCAGGAGCGCTAGGTGTGTCAAGTACACGCACAACAACAAATGCTGACTTGGTTCCGCTGGAATTCTCTGCAGTGACTGTGTATTTTCCACTGTCATATCTGCTCATCTTATCGATTACAAGTGATGTATAACTGCTGGCTGTCTCAACCTGAGCGGTTTCTTTAAGCGCAGCTTCATCTTTGTCCCACCTGATAGTAGGAGTGGGTCTACCTTTGATGGGGATAAACAGTCTAAGTGAAGCACCAGCTTTGATGCTCACAATCTTTCTCAGCTCTGGGTCGATGTCGAGGTCTGGCTCCTCTGTCCTATCCTGTACAAGAATAGCTCCAGAGATGTCAGCATGCTCACCAACTCCCACCTTGTTGACAGCACACACTCTAAACTTGTATGCCTGGTTTTCTTTCAGGGATCCAACTTCAAATTTGGTAATTTTTATCCCTGTTGGCGGTGTGCACATTTTCCAATCCTCAGCAGGTGCTTCTGTAGCAGCTCCCTCTGCTTCAGCAGACTCAGCAGGTTCTGTGGCAATGCAATATTCAACAATGTATCCCTGAATCTCACAGCCTCCATCACATGCAGGCTTTCCCCAAGTCAAGAATACTGATGTTTTTGTTGTGTCAGTAACTTTGGGGTTGTGTGGGGGGCCAGGCTTGAAGATCGGATCAATAGCCTTGGAAAACAGGGTTGGTGAGCTGGGCTCTCCAGTACCAATAGCATTCTCAGCAGCAACTCTGAATTCATAAATATGGCTTTCCAGGAGTCCAGTGACTTTGAATGTAAAATCAGTCACTGTTTGCCTGTTGCATCTGGTCCATCTGACACCTTCCTTGTCATGCTTCTCAATTATGTATCCTGTAATAGGACTGCCACCATCTTCAGAAGGAGCCTCCCAGCTGAGCACCATTGAGTCCTTTTTAATGTGTGAGATGTTTAGATTCTTGGGTGATCCAGGGGGCAAATAGGGATCCTTGATTATCACAGGAGTAGAGTCAAGTGATGGACCAACTCCAAATCGGTTGACAGCACGAACTCTGAAGATGTATTCATCTTTTTCCAAGAGCTTGGAAACTTTTAGACAGGTATTTTCCAGTTTGGGGTCAACAACAGTCCAGATTAGTCTGCTTGTCTCTCTCCTCTCAACAATGTAGTGAGAGATCTTGCTACCACCATCTTGTAGCGGTGGCTTCCAGGCAAGGCAGCAGCTGTCTTTAGTTATTCCTGTAATAACCATAGGTCCTTGTGGTTCTCCAGGTTTATCCAACACAACCACATTGATATTTACAGCTTTCTCTCCTCCTGGATTTCTCAGCAACAGAGTATACTCGCCTCCATCTGAGAGTTTAGCTTCTTTCACAGATATAAAAGCTTTGATGGGTGTATTCTTAATTTCTCTATGAATAGTGTTGTTCAGTTCCTGCTCTCCCTTCATCCAGTGGATAGAGGGCAATGGTTTGCCATGAACATCTGCATCAATTTTGAAGTTGTCTCCGGCATTAACCACAACAGTCTGTGTGTACTCTGGGTCGATGCTGATGCGTGGTGGTTCAATCTCATCCTTGGCCGTAATGGGACCAGTGCTATAAGAGGGGAGACTGAAAACACCAGCAGCATTTCGGGCAATGACACGGAACTCATACTGATTGTCCTGCACCAGTCCAGTTGCCACATATTCTGTCTCAATGACATTAGTAAAGTTAGCCTTCAGCCAGCGACCCTCAGGAAGCTCTTTTTTCTCCACAATGTAACCAGTCACCTTTGCACCACCATCATATTCAGGCTTGGTCCAGACAATGGTAACAGAGTCTCTACTGATCTTTGTTGCCTCTGGGGTGCCAGGAGGATCACAAGGATCTCTAGCAATATGCCCTTCAGATACTTTGCTGACTTTGCCAATTCCAACAATGTTTTCAGCATAAACTCTGAATTCATACTCCATTCCTGGTTCCAGACCGGTGGTCTTGAAGGTTTGGTCAGTAATGAGAGACTTGTTCAGTTTGACCCATAGGATGCTGTTTCTTTCCTTGCGTTCAAGATGGTAGCCCAGGATAGTACTTCCGCCATCATTCACAGGTTCATTCCAGGCGACAACCATAGTGTCCTTGGTGCAGGCAGCAATGGACGGGGTTCCTGGGGGTCCTGGGAGCTTGTACGGGTACTGAGCCACAATGCATTCTGACAGAAGGGTTGGGCCCTTTCCATACCTGTTTTCAGCTGTGATTCTAAACTGATACTCGGAGCCAGTCTTCAACCTGCCAGCCTTAATTTTGGTTCTTGCGAGGTTGGCAGATACCACCATCCAGGTAGTGGTAGACGTGTCTCTCTTTTCCACAATGTAGTTTTTAATGGTGCAACCACCATCATACTCTGGTGGATTCCAGGAGATGGTAACACTATCAGAAGTAACCTCCTCCACCTTAACTGGACCACTAGGCTGGCCAGGTTTGTCAAGAACAACAATGCCAATATTTGCTGTTGTCTCTCCTGCTGTGTTCACGAGAGTAATCAGATACTGTCCAACATCATCTTTAGTGGCTTCTTTAATGCAGAGGTTCAGCATTGTTTCTGTTGCACCAAAGTTAACCCTGGTAGTTCTCTTTAAAGGCTGATTGTCCTTTACCCAAGAGACAGCTGCTTTGGGACGTGCAACAAATGGAATATCCACAGTCAGATCTTCTCCAGCCAAAACACTGAATGTGTTGAACAGAATCTTGGCAACAGGTGCAATCACAAGATCTTTTACTATGACAGGAACACCAATTTGACGAGGGTCACTTGTTCCCTTCTCATTTCTTGCTGCTACACGGAACATGTACTCTTCGCCAGCGTTTAGTCCACTGATAGTAGCTTCTGTTTCTTTCACAATCACTGCCTGGCTCCACTTATCAACACCCTTAGGCTGGATCTCAACGACATAACAGCCTACTCTGCTGCCACCATCATGTTCTGGCTTCTCCCAACAGAGTGTGACACTGTTTTTAGTAACATCCTTGAGAGTGATTTTACCAGGTGGCTGGGGTTTCTCTGACACTTTGACCGATTCACCAGTCTCAATAGGCAAGCCAATGCCATATTCATTTTCAGCCAGGACTCTGAAGTAATAGTTGCATCCCTCTAGGAGCTGACTAATTGTGAAGGTGGTACTGTGACAGTTGGCATTAACTGTGGCATATGCTTTCCTTGTAGACTCACGCTTCTCAACAATATAGTTCTTTATCTTGACTCCGCCATCATTTACTGGTGGATCCCATGTCAGGGTGACAGCTTCATTTGTGACAGCAGTGAGCTTCAGATTTTGTGGAGAACTTGGTGTGTCAAGAACCCTGACTTGAACTGTAGCTGTCTTGGAACCAGAGCTGTTTTCAACAGTAAGATTATATTTTCCACTGTCAAATCTGTTTACATTTTCAATTACAAGAGATGTGTATGATGTTGTGCTGTCAATGGTGGCCCTCTCAACAGGCTCCCCATCGCCCTTGGTCCATTTAGCCTGAGGAGCTGGCCTGCCTCTGATAGGCACAAACAGTCTGAGAGAGCAGCAAGCTCGAAGACTGACCACTTTGCGAAGTTCAGCATCCAAATCAAACTCAGGTGGGAGGAGTCTGTCCTCGGCCTTGGGATTTCCAGGTACAGATGCTACCTCTCCAATTCCTTCACTGTTCATGGCAGAGATGTTTATCTTATACTCCTGGTTCTCTTTCAGATTGATAATGGTAAATGAGGTTGCAAGGAGACCTTCCTTGGGTGTCACAATGTTCCATTCCTCCTCTTCCTCCTTTTCAGATGGGATGCATGTCTCCACAATGTAGCCAGTGATTTCAGAGCCACCATCATATACAGGTTTGTTCCAGGCAACAGTGATTGAAGACTTGGTTGTGTCCAAGATCCTGGGGTTGCATGGAGCACCTGGCTGGTAAAGTGTATCACTGGCCTTGTAGAATGGACTTGAAGCACTTGGTGCACTCACTCCAGCAGCATTCTCTGCAGTTATTCTGAATTCATATTCATGTCCAGAAACAAGTCCTGTAACTTTGAACTGTAGATCTTTGACCTTCCTCTTGTTGCATTTGACCCAACGGAGGCCTATTCTGTCTTTCCTTTCAATGTTGTAGGTGGTAATGGGTGTCCCACCATCACGCTTTGGTGCTTGCCACATAAGGAACATTGAATCTTTAGTGATAGCTGTCACCTCAGGGTTCTCTGGAGGATCTGGAATAACATATGGATTGTCTGCAATAGTGGGCTCTGATTCGAGAGCCTCACCAAGTCCATATTTGTTCACTGCCATAACTCTAAAGATGTATTCATTTCCTTTGAGAAGTTTGGTCACTTTGTGTTGAGTAACTTGCAGATCTGAAACCACATTGGTCCAAACCAGTCTGCTTGATTCACGTTTCTCAATCACGTATCCTTCAATGTTGGCACCACCATCATCTGCTGGTGGAGCCCAAGTAAGAACACAGTTGTCAGCCGTTACATTGGACACTTGAAGAGGTCCAATTGGTGGTCCAGGTTTGTCAAGCACCTTAACATTAAAGATGTGCTTTGCAAATCCTCCAACATTTGTGGCAGTTAAAACAAATTCTCCACCATCCGATCTAATAGAGTCCTTGTTGGTCAGAGTAGTTGTCAGTTCAGTGAACCTAACCTCCAGTTTCATTGTGTTCTCAATCTCCTTTCCATTCTTGGTCCACATCATAGATGGGGTTGGTTGTCCAGCAATATCAGCATCAAGCTTGAAGGACTCTCCGGCCTTCAGCAGAACAACATCCTTATAGATGGCATCAACCATAATGCGTGGTTCAACAATGTCATCTTTGCAGGTGATTGGGTCTGAAGGATCAGAGGGTATGCTCACTGCCCCCGCTGAGTTTCTGGCTATGACACGGAACTCATAGGAGGTGTCTTGAGTCAGTCCACTGACAGTGAATGTTGTCTCTATGATATTGGTGAAGTTAGCTCTCATCCAGCGACCAGCAGGCAGCTCTCTCTTCTCCACTGTGTAGCCAGTGATTTTGAAGCCACCATCATACTCAGGTTTTGTCCACTGGATAGTGATGACATTCTTGTTAACAAAAATTGGCTCGGGCTGGCCTGGTGGGTCTACAGGGTCCAAGGCAAGTATTGCTTCTGAAGCCTTGCTTGGTTTGCCAATTCCAGCCATGTTTTCGGCAATGACACGGAACTCATATGCAACTCCATCTTCAAGTCCAGAGGATTTAAAGATATTTCCTTTCACAATACCCTTGCTGATTTTATGCCAAACAATGCTGCTTCTTTCTTTCCTCTCAACATGATAACCAATAACTTCATTTCCACCATCATTCACAGGCTCATTCCAGCCAATAGTTATGGAGTCCTTGGTAAAAGCAGCAACACTGGGAGTACCAGGTGGTCCAGGTGCTTTGAATGGATATGCAGCCACAACAGACTCTGAGGTGATGGGAGGTCCAACACCATATCTATTTTTAGCCTTGATTCTGAATTGGTACTCTGATCCTGTAGTCAACCTAATTGCTTTGAACATTGTGCGTATGACAGTGGAAGAAAGCTCAGTCCATGTTTGGGTGCTGGTGTCTCTAATCTCAACCACGTAGTTGTTAATGGGAACGCCCCCATCATTCTCAGGAGTTTCCCATGCAAAGACACAGTAGGTACGGGATATTTCCACTATCTTAACTGGACCTTTGGGAGGCCCGGGTACGTCGTGTATCTTGACAATGATGTTGTCTGACACAGATCCAACAATATTCTTTCCTGTCATAGTATACACACCACTGTCACCTCTTACACATTCATTGATGGTGAGAATAACTGTAGAAGCTGTAGTTTCTGCATTGGTTCTCTGAGTAAGTTTCAGGGCTGCTCCATCCTTCTGCCAAGAGATTGTTGGTCTGGGACGTCCCATAACTGGAATTTCAACATTAATGTCGTCTCCTGCTTTGGCAATAACAGTCTTCTGACACACGCCACGCAGGTCAAACTCAGGAAGAGAGGTAGAATCCCTGACAGTTATTGGTTTACTCTCACGTGGAACGCTTCTACCGGAATGGTTCACAGCCATGACACGGAAAATGTACTCCTCATTCTCATTGAGATTCTTCACTGTGAAATCCATGGTTTTGACTGTTGTAACATGGGCCCACTGATCAGTTCCCTTCTTCTGAGCTTCCAAGACGTATCCTGTAATCCTGCTACCCCCATCGTGCTTGGGTTTGGTCCAACCCAGACTTACAGAGTTCTTAGTAATATCTGTGGGAATAATGCTCTCTGGAGGAGATGGTGCCTGGGATGCACGAACTGGATCTGCAGTTTCCACTGCTTCACCAATTCCATACTCATTCTCAGCAGATATTCTGAAGTAGTACTCGCAACCCTCGCCTAGCTCGCCAATCCTAACTGAAGTGTTAGGACATTTTGTGACAGCAGTAGCAAAAGCCTTGCGTGTTGATTCTCTCTTCTCAATTATGTAGTTTGTGATCTTGGCGCCACCATCAATGAGGGGCATCTCCCACTGAAGTGTAATACTTTCCTTATCGATCTTACACGGTTTTAGGTTGAGTGGAGGTCCAGGTGAATCAAGAACTCTCACATGGATGTCAGCAGTCTTCTTTCCAGCTGAGTTTTCAAGGGTAAGCTCATATTTTCCAGCATCAATTCTCGAACTTTCAGGAATGATCAGCATCGTGAAAGACTCTGTGCTGTCAATGACTGCACGTGGAACAGCGCCACCTTCTTTGGTCCAAGTGGCTGTAGGTGCTGGTCGACCCTTTATTGGCACAAAGAGCCGAATGGAGCATCCAGCTCTAACAACAAGGGTTCTTCTCAGCTCAACATCCAACTCCAAGTCAGGTTCAGCTGCATGTTCCACAATCTCAACCAGTTCTTGAGTTTCAGCAGGTTCACCTGCACCCTTGGCATTTACAGCACTGATTCTGAAGTGATACTTTGCACCAGTTTCCAACCCGGGAACAACAAATTCTGTGATCCTCAGCGGAGATGATGGTGTATCCTTAATCCAATCTTCTGTTCCCTCCTTTTTGTGCTCAATAACATACCCAGTGACTTCAAGTCCACCATTATCCAGAGGCTTTCCCCAGTTCAGAGTTGCAGAGGACTTGGTTGTATCTGTCACTCTTGGATTCACTGGGGGTCCTGGAACAACTGGTAGGAAAAAGAAAAGAATGGTAAGTGTCCCTTCTTGGAAAAAGAATTGTCTTAACTGTTGGAAGCATTTTTACTGGTGCTGAATATTAATAGTGCTTTTCAAGGTTTATTATTTCCACTTACAGGCAGGAACTATCGTTTTGACAGGCATTGATGGTTCACTTGGTTCCCCAAAGCCGGCTATGTTCTCAGCAAGTATACGGAACTCGTACTCCACACCCTTAGTGAGACCTGTAACTTCGTAGCTCAGTTCAGCGATGGATTTCTTGGATGCCCGTACCCATCGCATACCCTTCTTTTCCTTCTTCTCAACACAGTAACCAATAATGTCACTTCCTCCGTCTTCAGTTGGCCTTCTCCAGCTCACAGTTGCTGAATGTCCATCAACTTTCTCCACCTCTGGTTTAGATGGTGGGCCAGGGGGACCTACAGACACAAAATAATACATAAAAATCATAAACAGGAATCTGATGCACCCAAGGACACAGAGACAAAGACTGATAAACTATCAGCTGTACGCACCAAATCTATCAACCATCTTGACGGCTTCAGAGTGTGACGGCTCACTGGCACCATACTGGTTAACAGCAGAGACTCTAAAGAAGTACTCATTGCCCTGGATCAGTTTGTGGGCCACATAGTGACAGTCAACGACCTTCTCCTCCAAGACTGTCCAGAGAAGACGACTTGTCTCTCTTTTCTCAAGGGTGTAGTATTTGATTGGAGAGCCTCCATCTTCATTAGGAGCTGTCCACGTGAGCGTCACCTTTTCTGATGAAATGCCGCTGCATTCTATGGGTCCTGGAGCACTGGGAACATCAAGAACTTTAACCTTAACAGTTTCCTCCTTCACACCGAAGGGATTGCTGGCGGTGATGGTGTACTCTCCAGTGTCCTTCCTGCCTGCATATTTTACAGACAGTGTTGAGGATGTTGCTGTAGTTTCAATATGAACAATGTCAGAGGGTTTGAAGTACTTCCCCCCCTTTGACCAACATGAGGTTGGAGCAGGTTTGCCCACAATACTGGTGGCAGTGATGACAATAGTATCACCAGCACGGACAGTCAGACCCTCCATCACTTGAGCATCAATAATAATGGTTGGTGCAGCTGTTGAAGAAAATGGAAAATATGTAAGTTTTCATGCTTCATCCCAGTTGCTACCTTTCAGTTTTTTGTCTAGCTTCACTATATTGATCCAGATCTCCATCTCACCATATTCATCAGTGCAGATGATGGTGTCGGTCTGCTCTGAGGGTGGGCTGAGGGCACCAGCGGCGTTCTTCGCCCTGATCCTGAACTCATATTTGCATCCCTCTTGCAGATCAGTAACGGTGAAGGCAGGTTCTAAGACATTAACATTGTTGGCTTTCACCCAAATCTTTGAAGGCAGGTCTCTTTTCTCAATGATGTATCCGGTCAATCTGTGACCACCGTCAAACTGAGGCTCAGTCCACTTGAGTGTCACACTGCTTCTGGTGATGCTGATTACATCTGGCTTACCAGGTGCATCTGTTGACACAGGTATGAGTCATAAATACACTGCCGCATAAAGCTTTTTGTCCTTATTTTCACTCTGGGGTTTTTCAACTCACCAATGGGATCCAAGGCTACTTGTGGATCAGTGGGAGCACTTGGCCTGCCAATGCCAGCCAAGTTGATAGCCATTACTCTGAACTCATATTCCAGGCCTTCTGTCAGCCCAGTTACCTTGTGTTCTTTCATCTTCAAGGCAGCTGGACTGGCCCTCTTCCACAACATACTGTTTCTCTCCTTGAACTCTACGTGATATCCTGAAGATTGGATAATGGAGAGTGAAACAAGGTCCACAGTGAGCTCATGTCATACACTTAAAATACAATGTTGCCTGTCAGACTCAATGTACAGAACAAGTTAATTGTTTAATTAGGACGAGTTAATTGTTTAATTAGGACGAGTCATCAAGCAGATTCCACCTGTGATGGGAGATCCTCCAGTCTTCCTGGGATCAGACCAAGCCAAGTATGCGGAATCATGGCGCATGCTCATGATCTGAGGAGGAGCGGGCGCATCTGGAACATCTGGAGAAGAACAGTAACAGTGATGCAGAGTTTGCAAAGTGCAGCATTAAACAAAACCTGAACAGATCGAGAACAAGTACTTACTGAATGGATGTTTGGCTACAATGGGCTCAGATTTCAGCCCTTCTCCAACTCCATACTTGTTCTCAGCACAGACTCTGAATATATATTCCGTGCCTTCATGGAGGCCGGTGACCCTCATGCTATTCGTCTCCACAGTGGAGGACACTGTCACCCACATGTTAGTGATGGAGTCCCTCTTTTCCAGGATGTAATTGGTAATCTCTGAGCCACCATCATCCTTAGGGACGCCCCACTTCAGCGTTGCACCATCAGCAGTCACATCTTTGAACTTAATTGCTCCACTTGGGATGCCAGGTTTACCCACCACCCTGAAATAAGATGGAGGAAACATTTTATCATGGCCTTTAGATATTGCTGGACAGATCCAACTGATACGAGCCAACCATTGGAGGAATTGTTGCATCAGCCTAACCTGATGAAGATGGTGGACTCCTTGCTGCCAGCACTGTTTCTCAGGGTGATTGTGTATTTAGAAGCATCAGTCCTTTGGCAGTCTCTGATCAAGAGGGTGGTGTTTACTGCAGACGACTCTGCACATACTCGGCCAGTGTCTGTCAGGTCTTCATCATCTCCCTTTTTCCAGGAGACCTTAGGAGTCGGTTTGCCAATGATGGGGATCTTCAAACGGACTGTGCTGCCCTCTTTGGCAATGTAGCACATGTTGGGTAGCTCTCTTAAGTCACAGGTGGGATAAACTTTGAACAGAAGACAAAATATTTTACAGCCCCTCTTTAAATATGACATGGTTATTGTAGAAGTATGAGTGGAAGGTCCATAAACTTGGTAACTTACTGATCTGGTCCTTGGCGACCACCGCCAGCTCTTTGGCAGCGCTCTCTCCTGAGTCATTTACAGCTTTGACTCTGTAGTTGTACTCTCTGCCTTCCACCAAGTCCTTGGCACTGTACTGCATATTCTTGGACCTCATGAGCTCTTTGTATTTATCTTCACCGTTGAGAACTTCCAGCACATAGCAGGTGATGCGACTGCCACCATCAGTGAGGGGCTTCTTCCAGCTGAGAGTACAGGAATCCTTGGTCACCAGCAGGGTCTTGAAGTCCATGACTGGTCCAGGCTCCTCTGCAAAATGTCAAAGTAAATGGGGTGAATGAGATTCATGAGAAAATTAAGAAAAAAAAATCTCTCTATGACACACCTGTTGCTCTAACTGCATCTGCAGTCTCACAACACTCTCCAGTGCCGAGCTGGTTTACAGCTGACACTCTGAAGCAGTAAGAGCGGCCAGCATCCAGGTCTGAAACCTTAAATGATGTCTTGTTGCAGTTGTTTGAGACGATGGACCACGACTTTCTCTCAGTATCACGCTTCTCTACAATGTAGTGGGTAACTTCAAAGCCACCATCAATCAGAGGAGCATCCCAGAGGAGGGAAGCACTGTCCTTGGTTGTCTCTTTCACCATGAGGTTTACTGGCGGTCCAGGAGTGTCTGTAATATAGAAAGAGAATGACTCCCATCTGTATTCAGATTCATTTCCTGTTTCTTTGATATAAAAAATCAAATCCTTTACTCACCAAAAACTTTAACAACAATAGTGTACATCTTCATGCCGGCAGAGCTTTCCAGGCTCAAAATGTATTTTCCAGCATCATATCTGTTGACATTCTCCACCACAACTAGGGTGTCTGAGCTGCTGGATTTTATAACAATACCCTGACGATCTTTGATGTTGGTGTTCATCTTTGCCCAGATGATCCTGGGTGTGGGACGACCCTTGATGGTGGCCTGCAGTCTCATGGTAGCACCAGCATTTAGCTCCAGGACTTCCTTGAGCTCAGCACTGAGCTCTGCTTCCGGAGGAACTGAGTAAAAATTCAGAGGATGTATTCATGAACTGCAGCATTATACAGCTGAACTGACAGGATTTGAGTACCCTTATGCCTTGTTTCCACTGAGCGGTATGGTACGGGTCAGTATGTGTTGGTACGATATTTTGAGCGTTTCCATTGTGGAACCGTCCCATTAAACCGACCCGTACCGGACCATTTATTCGCCCCCTTCAGTTGTGGGTCCATTGAAAATGGTACGGTAGTGTTTGGGCGGAGCTACTGCCGTCATGTAAAAGAATGCATAGATTCACGGACAGAGACAAAAACAAAACAACTCACAAATCAGCGTGACACACACTCCGGTCAGTCCATGCTGGAAAGTAAACAATACATCAGCAGGGTCTGATTGGCTCTGGAGCTTCAACATTTCTTCCCACATTTGGTGATGAAGTCATGTAAAATCAGTTGGACGCAATCACTTTATTTGTATAGCCCTTTTCATACATTGTTATGCACTGCAAAGTGCTTTACAAAG
>JBBDHI010000013.1:145165-180266 GCA_037177115.1 Craterocephalus stercusmuscarum | reverse complement strand
GAGAGATGCTATTTTTGGTGACTAATCTGTAGATTTGTATTTATACTAAACATGGACACACACACACACACGCGCATGATGCTACTCCTCTTTTCATAGAAATTATAGAAACTATGCCTCCAAGTTTCTGTCTCTTTAACTGAAATGGTATAAGAACAAAATATGAGCTAAAAAAGTAAAAGATAACTTAAAAGACAGATTTAAAAGACAGCAGATGCAGCGGGGAGGAATTAAAACGTTATAGAGACATAGCTCATGTTGTTTTAGCTTCACGTGTGTTGGTGTCGCGCTAGTATGACACCACGCTAGAAACCCTGCATGCCGGCGGCAGCCCGACTTTCAGTGGAAACACTTCTGAAAGTTCATTCAGACTGGACCATTCAGGACCGTACCGAACCGTACCAACCCGAGCCGTACTCCTCAGTGGAACAAAGGCTTTATAGAAACATCCACATCTTTACATACAAGTGTTTGCACGTTTACACATGTGATTCACATGTGCACCACATGTAGTTGCTATGCAGTTGCGTGACATTCATGTGTTTCTCTGTGAGGGAAGTTTTTGTGAAGAATCTAAGCTTTTATATTTGATCTAAATGGTTATGTCACTTTATTGTGCTTAAGTAACAATCCTGACAACTCAGTGAATTCGTACCAATGATGTCCTTGGCGACATGTGTGCCCGGTACTTCAGTTGGTTCGCTGAAGCCAACTTTGTTAACAGCGGTGATGCGACACTGGTACTCTGCCTTGTCAATGAGGTTCTGGATGGTGTAGCTGGTCTCCTGCAGATTCCTGGGGACATTGCAGCGGATCCAGTCCATTGTGTTGGTCCTCTTGCATTCCACCAGGTATCCAATGATGGGGCTTCCACCATTGTTTGCAGGGGCAGTCCAAGTGACACTGATGGTGCTGTGGGTGGTGTCAGTTACAGAAGGATTCACAACAGGTCCAGGAGGAGCTGGAAAAGAACACAACTCCCAGGTTAGACTGCATGTAGGGCCTATGTTTGAAAGTTTTTCAGATAAAGTGATATCTGGACTTACTGATTGGATTCTGTGCAGTGGCACCAGCGGATGCCTCACTGGGTTTGCCGTGCCCAGCTACATTGACTGCAATGACTCTAAACTCATATTCCACTCCCTCTGACAATCCTGTGACTTCCTGTGTCCTTTCTGTCATCGGTTTCCTGTTCATCTTGGTCCAGTTCATCTCTTTGGTCTCTTTCTTTTCCAGCATGTAGCCCAGAATGGGGGACTTTCCATCATCAGTAGGCTCCTTCCAGCTCACTGTCATGTGGTCTTTGGTCACATTGGTGATCACAGGAGCTTCACAAGGGCCAGGAACAGCTGAAATTTATATTAAAGTCACTCTCCATGTTTAAAAATTTAAAATGGATAAAAAGTGACTTATTGTGCCAGGATAACATTTCATGCACTAAACTGCTGCTTGTCTTTTATTGTCAAACAACCATTCAAGTTGCTGGTGACTCACTGTATGGATTCTTGGCAATGACCGGGTTGGTGACGAGAGGGTCTCCAACTCCCCACGTGTTCTCAGCACGGATTCTGAACTGATACTCATGACCCTCAATTAGTTTTTCTACGTTGAACTCAAGGATGTCGCCCTTGACCTTGGCTGAGACCTGGGCCCAATTTGCTCTGCTGGTCTCACGCTTGTCCAAGATGTAGTTGGTGATGGCGGCACCGCCATCTTTGAGAGGCGGCTGCCAGGACAACTTGATGCTAGTAGCAAACACCTCAACATATGTAGCACTGGCAGGAGGGCCAGGCACATCTGAGGAAAAACATAGACCGTGTTCATCATGTAGAATTCAGCAACAGCTATCTCAACTGATTGTGATGATGCTCACCGAGAACGTTGACCTCGATCTCTGCAGTCTTGGAGCCGCTGGCATTCTCGGCCAACACTATGTAGACTCCTGTGTGCTCCTTGGTGACAGCTGTCATCTCCAGTTGGAAGTGATGCCTCTGATGGGTGATAATTTGGCCCTCACCCGACTTCAAGCTATCATCACCTCTCTTCCATGTGACTTTGGGCATTGGCTTACCGAAGACCTCAGCCTCCAGTAGGACTGTGCTTCCAGCCTTGACCTTGAAACCCTTCTGCATCTTAGCATTCAGCTCCAGCCTTGGAGGAACTGTGTATAAAGAAGACGAAAATCATAATTAAACTGTACAGACAAATGTAGGGCGCTTGCTGGTTTATCAGAGTGTAAAAAGCTCTCACCATTCTCAGCACAGACCAGGACTGGGTCTGTGGGCTCAGAGGGCTTGCTTATGTTGACTGCAGTCTTGGCAATTACTCTGAACTGGTACTGAAGGTCTCTCTCAAGGCCGGTCACTGTGTACTCCTCCCGTGGGACATTTTGGCTACTGGTGTTGCAACGAATCCAAGTGTCTCCGGGCACCCGCATGGCCTCCACGTAGTAGCCTATGATCTTGCTTCCACCATCGTTCTTTGGACGGGTCCAAACCAGAGTGACAGAGTTCTTGGTAATATCCAAGATCTCAGGTTTACCTGGAGTGTCTGTGTTGAAAAAAAAAACCCAAAAAACAGGTCCAGATGAAGAAAAACCCTTTAGTTCTGCTCAACAAGGTCTCGACTGCTCATGCCAAACTTACCGACAGGAGTTCTGGCTGTCACAAAGTCTGTCTTCTTGCTCGGTTTGCCCTGACCAGCACGGTTGATGGCGGATACCCTAAATGTATATTCCAGGCCCTCGATGAGGCCAGCACAAGGGTACTCAGTAGTGCGGACCACAGTGTCATTGGCCTTCACCCATAGGAGACTATTCCTCTCCTTTCGTTCAATGTAGTAGCCGGTGATGGGGCTGCCACCGTCACTCTCAGGCTTATCCCAGGCAACAAACATACAGTCCTTGTTGGTCTTGTTGATGCGACAGTTCAGAGGCTCACCAGGAACATCTATGGACCAAATACAAAAAAATACAATATGCTGCAAATATACAAATCTGCATGATTGCACTGACTGACATCTAGAGCCAGCAAAAGCACACAATTGGTCCACGTGACCTAAACCTACCGAACGGGAATTTGGCAACCATCCTATCAGACTGGATGGGGTCTGACACACCGAAGCGGTTCTCAGCTCGGATGCGGAAGACATATTCTTTCCCAGGAATAAGCTTTCCCAACCTGCAGCTGGTTTTTGAGCATGAGGAGACGGCGTTCACCCAGTCCCCCCTGCTCACATCACATTTCTCCACCACATAGTTGGTGATATTGCTGCCTCCATCCTCCAGGGGTTTGTTCCAGGACAGGGAGCAAGCATCAGAGTCAATGTCACTGATTTCCACAGGGCCTTCAGGAGGACCGGGGATGTCTGAAACACATGGAGAAGAAAGCTGAATCACATTCCTTTGCTGCAGTAGAGTACCAAGCTGTCCTCTTAAGTTCAGAATGAAACACACCTCTGATAATGATCTTTAAGCTCTGTGAAACTTTGGCAGAACTGTTCTCAGCCAAGAGGCTGTACTCTCCACTGTCAGTCCTCGACACATCTTTGATGATCAGGACACATAGGTTGCCGGACTGGTGTACGGCCAAACGGCTGGATGAAACCACAGGATCTTCACCACGCATCCACTTACAGGTTGGCGCAGGTTTCCCTGAAACCAGCGCCTCAACTCGGAGCTTAGCTCCAGCTCTAGCGCCGGCTGTTTCAGGCATAACAATCTTCGGCTCCACTGTAGGTCAGGACATGAAAGTTTGGCTCATTACATTTGTAAAACTGACCTTGACAGCAGACATTATGTCAGACATGATTCGCTGGACTGCACTGCTGGTCATGGAAGCTATGGATCTAAGACTTCTGTCATGGAAAATTGACCACATATAAGAACATACCCATCTGTTCCTTGATCTCGACAGCCTCCCTGGTCTCGGTGAACAAACTCATACCCATGATGTTCTTGGCAGCCACCCTGAACTTGTATCTCTTGCCTTCCTTGAGCCCGCTGACACTGATTGTCAAACCTTTCACAGTCGTGTATGCGTTCCATTCCTCCTTCACTGGCTCTGCATCCTCCTCCTCCTCCTCCACCACAGGAGGGGGTGGAGGTGGTGGTGGGGCTTCCTCTCCTTCTGTGACCTGTGTTCAGCGAGAAGTAAAGATTTCAGGAAACTGAGTCTGTACTGTAAAACCATGATTTGATAGTCAGGTTAGACTTTCAAGTAGGTTACAAACCTCCACCGGCGCTGGTGGTTCTGGAGGAGGTTTGACTTCAATGTATTCAATCACATAACCATCAATCTTGGCACCACCGTCTCTTTCAGGCTTCAGCCAGCCAACCATGGCACTGTTCTTAGTTATCTCGAGAACCTCAATCTTCTGACAAGGATCCGGCTTGCCTGACAAAAGAAATTGGACTGATGTGTTAAAATGTTCAAAAAAATCTGTAAAAAGGAGGAAATGTGTGAGGGTGGAGTGGATTTTAGACGTATGCCTCAGAGAAGCCACTTACTGACAGGATCAGAGGCCAGGTAGGAGGTGGGGGTTACTTTGGCAACTCCAGAACCGTACTCATTGACAGCTGTGACTCTGAAGTAATATTCGGTCCCTGACACCAGACCACTGATTTTGAAGGGAATCTTGTCTAGTGGAACCTCTGCCTTGACAGTTGCCCATGTTTTACGATCAATCTCACGCTTCTCAATAATGTAATGAGTGACCTCGCTGCCACCATCATTCTCTGGAAGACCCCAGGAAAGCATGGCTGATGTCTGTTTGATGTCTGTTGCTTCAAGACCCACCACAGGTCCAGGAGTATCTGTTGGGATATTTGTCCTGATGGAAAACTGTGTTCTGATGGATAGTTAATACTGGTGAAGTAAATCTTTCTTGGACTTACCCAGAACCTTAACGTTGACGAACACCGCTTTCTCCCCTGCAGCACTCTTCAGAGTCAGGCAGTATTTGCCAGAATCATCGCGGGTGCTGTCGGGGATTACCAGGAAGGTCATGGTGTCGATCAGGTCAACTTTACCCTTCCTGACCACGTTGTCAATACCCATCCTTCTCCATATCACCTTGGGAGGTGGTCTTCCTCTGATGGTGGCACAGAGCCTGATGGGGCAGCCAGCTCTAACTGTCAGTCCCTGCTTCAGGTTGGCTTCCAGGTCAATCTCTGGTGCCTCTGTTGGAGGAAACACAGTCATTCTATGTCAGTCCATGAAACTACAAGTTATATAAAAATCATTGTAAAAATATAATTTCATCCTCACCCAGGATTTCCCTCGGAATAACAGCACCTTCCAGGTTGCAGGGCAAGCTCATGCCCACCTGGTTCTGAGCTGACACTCTGAATTCATACGTAAGCTGGTCGTCGAGACTTGAGACAGTGAACTCACACACAACAAGTTGAGCTGCCACGTTGCATCTTTTCCAGCTTTCATCTCCTTTCTTGGCTGATCCCTGCGCCCTCATCTCTACCACATAGCCAATGAGGGGAGCGCCACCGTCAGACACAGGCTTGGTCCAGCTCAGGCTAACGCTGGATTTGGTGCTGTCTGCAACTTTCAAATTGGTAGGAGCTGCAGGAGGTTCTGTAAGAAGACAAGAAGAGTGTGTAAGTAAATGGATTTTTGCCTAATGACAGTATTGAGAATATAAAATATTATTTGTTACATACCGACTGTATCCTTTGCAGTGATGGCGCGAGATGCCTTGCTTGGATTGCCAATGCCAATCTCATTGACAGCCTTAACTCGGTACTGGTAATCATGGAGAGGCAACAGTCCAGTAACTGTGAATCGGGTTGAAGGGACTGGATCCTTGTTGACAGGAGACCACCTGACGGCATGCTCTTCTCTCTTCTCCAGCAAATACCCTATGATTGGTTTTCCTCCATCTTTTTCTGGGTCTGACCACTGCACAGTCATCTCTTCCTTGCTAATCTTGGTGACCTCTGGAGCTTCAGGGGCATCAGGTACACTGAATTGGGTGCCAGCAACAATAGCCTCAGTCTGTACTGCAGGTCCAGGACCCATCTTGTTCTCAGCTCGAACTCTAAAGATGTACTCATTTCCCTCAATGAGACGAGTTACATTAGCTTTGCTGGTGATGACAGCATTAGAGTGGACTGACCATACACCCCTCTTGGTCTCACATTTCTCAATAATGTAGTTGTAGATATCACAGCCACCATTGTCCTCTGGAACTTCCCAGGCCAGGTGGCACCTGTCAATGGTAATACCGGACACCTTGAGATCCCTGACCAGGCCAGGTCTGTCCAGTACGTTGACCACAGCAGTAGCAGAGCAGGTACCTGCACTGTTGGAAGCTGTTATAACATATTTTCCACTGTCTGTGCGCCTGGAGCCAGTAAGCAGCAGCTTAGAGAAGTCTGTGCCAGTTTCTATCTGAAGCTTAGGGCCCTTCCTGATCTCCTCTGTGCTTTCATCCTTGGTCCATTTGACATCGGGCTGAGGTTTTCCCTTCACCGCTGCCTCAATAGCTATTGAGTCTCCTGCCTTCACCACAAGGGTTCCATCCAGTTTAACCTTGACCTCCGGCTGCACAAGTTCTTCCTTAACCAGTATTTCAGCTGTGGTCACCCAGTTACTCTCACCTCCTTCATTCTTAGTCTGAACTCTGAACTGGTAGATCTGATTTTCCATGCATCTGTCTGCCATGAAATAGGTCTCCTTGATAGCACCCTTATGAATCCTCTCCCATTCCTCTGCCTCTTTTGGTTTCTTTTCAACGTGGTAAGCTAGGTTACGGCTACCACCATCATTATCTGGTTTCTTCCATTTGAGGAAGCAGAAGGTCTTTCCAATCTCAGATATGTGCAAGTCAATGGGTTCCCCGGGTTTGTCAATGGGATCAACTGCCAGAACAGGTGTCTTGGTCTCAATTGTTGGACCTGGACCAATCTTGTTCTCCGCTCGGACCCGGAAGAAATACTCCAAACCTTCAGTAAGAGGAGCCTTGATCAGGCGCTTGGTCCAGTCATTGGAGACCACCGTCCATCCTCTTTGGCTTGGCTGACGGCACTCAATAACATATTGAGTGATCTCAGTGCCACCATTGTCTTCAGGGTTTTCCCAGGACACCATGCATGATTTCTTGGTAGCATAGGCTACTTTCAGGTTCTGGCAAGCTCCTGGTGTGTCCAGAACGTTGACCAAAATGGTAGCTTGTGCCTGTCCACTGCTGTTCTTGGCAAGAATGGCATATTTTCCATAATCTGCCCTGACGGCATCATTGATGACCAGCTCACAAAGAGGATAGTTGTTGTTGATCTCTGTGCGCTTATCCCGGGACAGAGCTCGGGCATCCTTGGTCCATGTGATCTCTGGATCTGGTCTGCCTTTCACTCTGGTGATCAAACTGATTATCTGACCTGCTCTGATTGTCACAGAGTCCCGGCACGAAACATCAACAACAACTTCAGGGGGCACCAGGATGTCCTTTGCCAGGATGGTCTCAGTCAGCTCCCTGGGCTCACTGTCTCCAACCTTGTTAGTAGCTCTGATGCGCAATCTGTATTCCATTCCTTCAATGAGGCCTGGAACTCTGTAAGCACATATCTTGATGAGATCCTTATTGATTCTGTCCCACTGGGCACTTCCTGACTTCTGAGCTTCAACCACATAGCCTAGAATGGGGCTGCCACCATCTCTAGTAGGCTTGGTCCAGCAAATGTCAGCATAGGACTTGCTCCAGTCTTTCAGTTTAGGGTTACCAGGAGGTCCAGGTTTAGTGATGGCACGAGTGGCCTTGACAGGTTCAGAGGAGAGAGAAGGCCCGCTTATTCCAGCAATATTCTCAGCAAATACTCTGAACTCATAGGTGTTGCCTTCAAACAGACCAGAGACTCTGTATCTCAGATCCAAAACAGGAGTTTTGTTGACACGGATCCACTTTCCTGTCATCTCTCTGCGTTCAATCACATAGCCACTGATGGGGCTTCCGCCATCATAATCTGGGAGGGTCCATTCCACAGTCACAGCATTCTCGGTGATATCAGAGCACTCAGGGGGCCCTGGGGGACCAGGGGGGTTGAACATGTGCTTGGCAATAGTAGGAGGACTCTCAAGTCCAGCACCAATGCCAATCTTATTTTCTGCACGGACACGGACAATGTACTCACGACCCTTCTCCAATCTGGACACTTTGGCCTTGGTACTGGTACCACTGGAGCTGACAACAGACCAGGGTTCCCACGGCTTCTTCACATCTTTCTTTTCCACCACGTAGCTAGTGATGGGGGTTCCACCATCATCTTTGGGTGCCCTCCACTGGATCATCATGTAATCTGGGGTCACCTCCAAGATATTGATGGGTCCAGTGGGCGGACCAGGTAGATCCAGCACCGTAACATGAAGGGCAACTGTCTTGCTCCCTGCAGGATTGGACACGGTGAGGATGTACTCTCCAGTGTCCCCTCTCTGGCTCTCAGGGATGCTGAGAGTGGTGGAGGATCCAGCAGTTTCGATGTGGTATCGGCCTTCAGATGCAATCTCCTTGTCATCACTCATCCACTTGGCAGTGGGAATGGGGATGCCTGTCATCTTTGCTGGTAGAGCAATAGTACTGCCAGCTTTCACTGTGAGGCCCTCGATAAGCTTCACATCAACCTCAATAGCAGGTGGCACTGAAAGAGAGCAAAACAACAGCAGTTTAAGGGATTTCCAGTCTAACATGCCTTCATTCCCAGCAGTGCCAAGAGTCATGTGTCTTACATGTCTTCTCCTGACAAGTGACTGGGACACTGGTATCGGGACGGCTCACGCCGATGGCATTCTGAGCCTTGACCCTGAAGCGGTATGTCTTGCCTTCCTCCAGACCTGTGACATGACTGTGGTTATTGCTCACAGTCTTGAAGGTGACCCAGTCAGTTTGACCGTCTTCCTGGTGCTCCACAATGAAACCGGTAATTTCGCTTCCACCAGTGCGATCTGGCCACTCCCAGGCCAACCACACCTCCGTCTTGTCTGCATCAGTATGGTGCAGGTTCTTTGGTGGGCCGGGGGGATCTGAAAGGTATTCACAGAAGCAGAGTTTACCTCAAATTCAAGATGTGACCATGTGTGAGATGCTTCATCCTGCAAATGAACTCCCGAACGAAATAATAAAGTTTGAAATTGAATTACCTCAGTTTACACAGAATACTGAGAAAAACACTTTATTCTAAAAGACATTTAATGCAGTACACATTTCACTCACAGAGAGGATCCAGAGCCTTGATGGGTGTCTTGCTAACAACAAAGTCACTCTTTCCAAACTGGTTCTCAGCAGCCACCCTGAACAGGTACTGGATTCCTTCCATCAAGTACAAGGCCATCAGACTCAGCTTCTTATTGGCTGCAGCAACAGGTACCCATTGGTCTGAGGCCACATCCTTCTTTTGCACAACATAGTGGGAGATGACAGCACCGCCGTTGTCCTCCGGAGCCTTCCACGTCAGGTAGGCAGACTCACTGGTCACTTCAGAGATCACCAAGTCTCTGGGAGGTGAAGGCTTGTCTGCCCAACACAAAAGAGTGTTTGAGTAAACTTTACATATTCTAAATTTCTTCATTTGTGTTGGACATTTAACTCACTCAACACCAGCACGGCAACAGTAGCCGACTTCTTCCCAGCAGCGTTCTCCACTGTCAGAGTGTAGTTGCCAGAATCTGGACGGACACACTTGGGGATGAAGACTTTGGTTCCGGTGGCAGTGACAGCAATGGTGATGTGAGTAGGAACATCTCCGTCGTTCTTTTTCCAGCTGATCGTTGGTGTCGGCACACCTTTAATGGTGGCACTTAGTGTTATATCAGTGCCCACCATGGCCAAGTGGTCACGAGCCATGTTGGCATCCAGGAGCAACTCAGGCTCCTCTGTGGAGGGAAAAGGAAGATTTTAGAAGCTTTAATACCTGATCCACAGAATCTCATCCAAGACACTGAACTTATCCACTCACCGAGTCTGTCGTGGACTTTAATGTTCTGTTTGACATAGGCTGGGTCAGATCTGCCAGCAGCATTGACAGTAAAGATCCTGAAGGTGTACTCCTGCCCATCAGCAAGACCAGTCACCACATAGTGGAGGTCTGGACACTGCTCTGGGGTCTCGTTGGCCTGAGTCCACTCTACAGCACCAGGTTTCTGGTACTCAACGATGTAGCCAAAGATTCGTCCTTTTCCATCATGTCGAGGCATCTGCCACTTCAGACTGACGGAGTCTTTGGTCTTATCATAAGCTTCAGGGGTCACTGGTGGGCTGGGACGCACTATGGGGTAAAAGAAGACCATCAGTTGTCAATAGAAGAACTCTGGCTCCTTATCTCGACCATTACACCAGTGCTTCTAAGCTTTGTTTGACCTAGTGCCCCCAATCTAATATTCATGTCTTTTCTGGTCATGTTCATGTCACCAAGTGGTCTGGAATGTGGTCAAGAATATTTCCAAGAGCCTGAGTTGTCAAAACATCAATTGTTCTGCTACTCTTTCTAATTCCATGTGTCCCTGATGGTCTCTGAACTGACCTCGACAATCTCTAGAAAGAGTCTAATGATCTCTGAAAGGACCCTGACAGTCTCTGAACAGCCCCTGGGTGGTGGGAACCGCCCCAGCAGAAAAACACTATATGAAGCAAATGATAGACAAATTATATCAACAGACTTTTTCGTATGATTAAAAGTAAAACCAGATGTATTCTACTGTGTGTACACACAGCAAAAATGTTCAACAAACAACATTTTTACTTAAAACACACAAAAAAGGTTTGTCAACAGAGCATGAATGAAGAAATGAGATAAAAGTGGAGAAAAGGCTGACCGATGGGATCTTTGGCGAGGATGGGCTTGGAGGGGACACTGGGATCTCCGGTTCCCAGTTCATTCTCAGCCGTTACCCTGAACTCATACTCGCAGCCCTCCACCAAGTCTAGGACCCGGTACTGAGTGGCTGGGTACAATGGGTCTCTGGTGACTCTGGACCACCTCTTAGCTGCGGGCTCCTTCTTCTCCAGGATGTAGTTGGTGATAGGTTTTCCTCCATCACGAGGCCGGTTCCACAGCACCAGAGCATTTGTGGCATAGACCTCTCTGACTGTTGGCATGTCAGGGGCCTCGGGGACTCCTTCATGGAAGAAAATAAAGATATGTCTTTATGAGTGTCATCTTTCTACCTGAATCAGTAACTTTGAGTATACAGGTTATAACTGAATATTTTTGTCATTCTGCTGGTATAGAGATATTCAGATCAAAATTAATCTAAAACCAAAGATCTTGGAAACCATAACAAGAACATCTGTCAGGTTTACAGGGTTTTTGGTTTGGTATTTCTTGTTTTAGTTTGCACAGTTCCTCCCCCCTGTGTTACGTTCTTTTACTCCCTGTTCTCTACATACCTTCTTTCACTTCTGATCCTCGGGTTATTGATTGTCTTTTTATTTACAACAACCCCATGCTAAAGCCACCCCTTCACTCCTTGCCTTAGTTTTTCCATTAGTATTTCATTCACATGGCATTAGATCCGGCCAAGTCCTTGACTTGGGCCAAACCCTGACATCATGTTTCAAACTCTTCCTACAGACTGGATCAATACGACAGAAATCAAGCAGCAGTATAAGGAGAAAGTGTGTAAGTATGTTGGGAAGACGTACTGAAGAGGTCTTTAGCTTTCATCTCCTCTGACTCCAGAGGGTCACTGATGCCGTACATGTTCTCAGCAGAGATCCTCATCACGTACTCTCTGCCCTCTGTCAGTTTGGGAATCTATGAAATAAACAACTGGTTGGATTTCTGCTTGGGTGCAGAAGATCTCTGGAAAATCTCCAGAAGACCTTCTGGAGTCTTCTGGACAACGTGGCAAGACTCGGGCTAACCGACCTTGCATGTGGTCTTGGTTGTGGCAGATGTTACTGTAGTCCAGACGTCTCTATTGATGTCTCTCTTCTCAATGATGTAGTTGGAGACATCGACACCACCGCTGTCCAGAGGAGGCTTCCAGGAGATCACCATGTACTCCCTGTGCACCTCCTCAAACACCACCGGGCCGACGGGTGGAGTCGGACGATCTGCATGAAAAACATGTTGGGATGAGAAACTGCTCCACACTCAGCGTCTCCATCACACATCCAGCTTCTCCATCTTCGTACCAACAACTGTGATGTTGCAGACTCCCTTCCTGGACCCGGTGCTGTTCTCCACCAGCACCACGTATCTGCCGCTGTTCTCGCGCTGCGCCTTCATCAGGGCCAGCGACATGGTGCTAAGTGTGCTCTTGAACATGACGTGTTTGTCGGCTTTCAACTCCTCGTCGTCTCGGAACCAGACGATGGCCGGAGGAGGCTTGCCGGTGTAGCGGCCCTGCAGCAGGCAACTCTCGCCCACACGGATGATTATCTTATCACGGAAGTCCAGTTCAATGGTTGGCGGCTCTGTAAGGATGAAAATAAAATTACTGATTACGACAAAAATGTTTCATTTTATTCCACTTTTGAGAGACAATGTGACAGATGGAGCCAAAAATGAACAAATCTTTCAGATATGTAGAAGAATGTATGATGCATGCGTGTCCACTCGTCTGGTGCAGCCACTTAGTCCAACCATGACCCTCAGTAGCTGCATTGCCATCATCCCTAGATCTGCACAAAATCTAAATATCATAATAAAATCTGGTCATGGAAACACCTACATTTAGGAAAAAAGTCAAATATTGAAAAACAGGTTTTTATGCTCGCATAAGGAGGTTTTTTAGACACATTTGTATAGAAGTGTTTCACAAAAGAGTAATAGAAAGTTTTTGTGCATTTCCACTTCCCCACACGTGACATCGCGAGGTTACGTGACCAGTTTGTTTATGATGTTCCACAATGTATGAACATAGGAGGAGACAGTAATCTGTTGACTAATAATTAAAGTGAAAAATAAAACCTCCATCCTAGAAGAAAACAGTGAAATGTTCTAGAACATCAAACATTCCATAGTCTCACAGGACCAGATTTGACCAGAATTACATATAAACACTGTTCAGTGGAAACTCTGCCATAAAGCAGTTTTCCGAAATGTTTGAAATATTGTTTTTATTTTGTGAAAAATTGCCATGGAAACACACCTGGTGTTGGAAAGTCACCTTTTAGATAAAAGACCAAACGTTCAAAGATTCCTTCATAAACCTGCTGATGAAGACTTACCCAGCTCGTCCTTGCAGGTGATTGGTTTGGTGCAGAAGGATGGTTTTCCTGGTCCCACCTCATTGACAGCGATCACCCTGAACTCATAGGTGTCGCCCTCCCTCAGGCCATCATAGGTGAACTTTCTCTCCATAAGCGGCTCCTTGGTCAGTCGAGTGAATTTGTCTTTGCCGATCATACGCGCTTCCAAGATGTACATGGTGATCTCAGAGCCTCCGTCATATTTGGGTGCTTTCCAGGTGACACTGATCAGATCCTTGGTAACCTTGGTAACCTCCAGCTCCTCTGGGCGGTCAGGCACATCTTAAAGACATGAATAAATTGTAAATGGTAAATGGGCTGTACTTGTATAGCGCTTCTCTAGTCATGTGACCACTCAAAGCACTTTGACACTACATGACTGGTTAAATGGTTTCCATTGTACCAGAGAATCTGCACATGTTCTCATTAGACAATGATGCAAACCAGGTTCCAGAAATTTGTTGAAAGAAACTCACTGATTGGCTCCTTGACTACAATCTCAGCTGCAGTCTCAATGAAGGGTCCGATGCCAATAGCGTTCTCCGCAGCTACCCTGAAGAAGTAGGCCTTGCCAGGGGTGAGGCCATGAGCCACAGCATTCTGTCTGCTGGCAGTGAAGGACAGGGAGGTCCAAGCTTTGCGTTCAGCCTCACGCTTCTCAATGATGTAGTTGCTGATGGGAGAGCCGCCATCGTTCTCAGGGAAGAACCAGGTGAGCTTGCAGGAGTCGATGCTCAGGTTGTCGGCAACGAAGGGGATGCCCACGGGTCCGGGGACGTCTGAGACAGGACACAGAGCCACTCAGTTAAACATGTTTCTGATGCAAATTAAATTCTGTGTCATGAAAAAGATCCTGTCTCACCCAGAACTTCCACCGTGATGTTCTTTGTCTTCTCCCCGCCGGCGTTCTTGGCGCAGAGCATGTAGACCCCAAGGTGTTTCCTGGCGCAGGGTTTGATGACCAATGAGGAGCTGATGGCTGTGGTCTCCACTTTGGCCTCCAGAGGCAGCGCTGCCCCGTCTCTGGTCCAGGTCACGTCGGGCGACGGCCTGCCAGACACGTAGGCGATGATCCGGATCACACCACCGGCGTGGACGACCATTCTCTCCTTCACTGAGGCATCCAGTTCAACCTCAGGGGTGACTGAAAGGAACACACTCAGCATTACACCTTCCAGAAGGATCCACAACCTTCTCCAACAGGACAATGATGGTGAAACCAGAAATAGGTGGACTCACTGGTTCTGTCGCTGACCTCCAGGACCTCCGGGACTTCACCTGGTTCTCCCTTACCAACAGCATTGAAAGCGATCACCCGGAATCTGTACTGACCGCCTGTCTTCAGACCTGTGATCACAAACCGGGTCCCTCGGATCTCTGTTTCTTTTGCCTGGAACAGAGAAGTGTTTTTTATGATCCGGTACTGAAACAGATTGATCGGCTCCGCTTAAATCAGATGGTATCAGGTGACCTGGTAGGTCTCACCTTGACCCAGGCCTCAGTTCCCTCCTCTTTGTACTCCACCCAGTAGCCGATGATCCTGGAGCCTCCATCTTTCAAAGGGGGGATCCACTCCAGGTCCACTGTGGAATTGGTCCAGTCCAAAACTTTTGGAGTTGGTGGAGAAGGCGGGGCTTCATGGGAAGAGAGATAATTATCTGTCAACTTTCTCCAAGGAGCTCCAGCCAAAACTTGTAATTCAGAGTTAACACTCACAGATGGGGTCTCTGGCGAAGATGGGGTCTGTTGCGGGGCTGGTGAGTCCGGGTCCTGCAGCATTGATGGCACAAACTCTGAACAGGTACTGGGATCCCTCAATAAGTCCGGTCACCATGAAGGACTCGCCCAGGCCCATGGGGCGGATGGGGTCGCGGGTGACGCGAGCCCAGCGTTTGCCCGTTGTCTCCTTGCGCTCCAGCCAGTAGCCAGTGATGGGGGCCCCGCCATCGTCCTCAGGCTCCTCCCAGTTCACCGTCATGGAGTCCAGAGTGACGTTGGTTATAGTGGGCTTCTCACACTGACCGGGAACAGCTGACAGAGCAAACGGCAGAGATTAGAAGATTTAGGCCTAATATCAATTCTCCCTTTTAGCCCTACACCTTCGCCTTTAAAAAGAGCATGAAGAAGGTTCATGTTTTTAGCCCTATGGACTGACCCCCCTATCTCCATCTAAGCTGAACCGTAGCAGGAGGCCGGTCGGCTCGTGGCTGTTTACAGACAGTGTCACACAGAGCTACAATACAACAGGAAAAAGAGCCGTAACACAGCCTTATAACCACAGAAAAAAACCTAAATCGTTATAATATAGATAATGTCCCTCAATTAGAACCATTATGCAAATTACCACATTGCTGCTTTTATTTCTGAAACATCCGTAAAGCGGTGAGACAGCGCATTTTGCCATCATGGTAAACATCTACATTGTTGTAAAGTTTTTAACAACAGCTCATCATTTTTAATGTTCTTTATGAACTCTGCATTGAACTCTGCATTGGAAACCCTCCGCTAGTATTCACCCCTTCCCCTTAACCCTTCCCCTGAGTCTAAAAGAGAATCGAGACACCCCTTTGTCTCTCATGAACACGCAACACGAAGGGGAGGGGGTGAGGGGAAGAATTGAGATTAAGATAAGATAATCCTTTATTGTCCCACAACGGGGAAATTCACAGCCAGGGCAGCAGACTCTCAGCAGACTGCCAGAGTTATGAAACCTGTAACCTGATGAGACCTGACTGGTCCTGCTGGTGTCTAACATTCTCTCAAATAAAGGTTCTGTTGGACTCACTGAAAAGGTTTCGGGCCACTTCTGGCTCGCTGTCCAGCGGCTCTCCGACTCCGTACTTGTTCTGGGCCATGATGCGGAAAACATACTCGTGTCCCTGCATGAGGTTCTCCACTGTCCAGATCCGGTCCTTCGGCTCGTTGGTGACGGGGACCCAGGACTTCCTACTGGCTACCCGCCTCCAAATAACATAGTTTGTGACTTTGGAACCACCATCGTCCTTAGGGGGAAGCCAGGACAGAGTGATCCTCTCAGCTCCAATCGCTTCAAACTTGATGGGAGCGGAGGGAGGACCGGGGCGGCCTGGAAGCACCAAAAACAAGTTCACCACATCGGGCCCACATCCATAGACCAAATAGACAAGAAAAGATAATTACAGGAGCAGGAGGTCACCCCCTCCCTCCTGTTCATGTAGAGGATATGCCCCCCATGTCCATACCCCCCACCCCCCAGTTCCTCACCGAGCACATTGAGTCTCATCTCCTTGGCCGCCTTGCCGAGGCTGTTGGAGGCCACCAGGGTGTAGAGGCCAGTGTCGGGACGCTTGCCCTGCTGGATGAGCAGCGTACAGCTGTCGTCCGACACCATCTTGTTGATGTGCTCGTCGTACTGGACCTCCACCTTGTCGTCTGACTTGTGGGGCGGGGCCTTGTACCAGGTGAGCGTGGGAAATGGACATCCACGGATCTTGGCCACGATGCTGATATCGGTGCCCTGCTCCACCTCCATGAACTCCTTCAGCTCGATGGCCGGAGCACCTGCAGGATGTTAACACCTCTTCATCTTGTTTCTAAAGTTAATGGTTCAACCAGCTGGAACCGGTTTGAGGAAACTCCAACTGGGACCAGGCTTAGGATTTGAGGTTAGTGGAGATGTTTCCTGGAGGTTTAACTTAATTTACAATCCTTAAAAATTTCTGAATGGACCCAAAACTGATAGTTCTTTGATCTTTAATCTACCAGGTTGTAGATGTTTCCACCAAATGAAACCACTCATCACATAAAAATGTCTGTAGCGATGTGGCAGATCACATTAGATGTGTAGTAGACCCCATTTTAACTGACTTCCTGTCAGGTTTGTCCCATAGTGCAGAGATACTCTTTCCTGGTCCTTGAGGGCCGGGCTCCTGCTGCAACACACCCCACTAAAGCGGATCAACATCGAAGTCTGTGTCTGACTCAGGTGTATTGCAGCAGGAGAACTCGTAAAACCTGCAGGATGAGGGACCCAGGCCCTCGAGGACCAGAGTTGAGGATCCTTGCATGATGAACACACACAGTAGTTATAAACCATGTTCTGTGACACTTCCTGTTAAATGTTTTAATGCACCTGTGCCTGAATGATGCAAATATTCTGTTCTATCATTCCTTCATTCCCCATGATGCATCTCTCCTGTGTGATGATGAAATAGTCTTGGACTTACAGGTCTGGTCCTGGATGAGCATGGGTCCGGCAGTGGATGAGGGTCGGCTGGGTCCCACCTCATTGTATGCCTGCACTCTGAACTCGTACTCGTCTCCCTCTGTCAGGTCCTCCACCTTGAAGGTGGTGGTGTCCACGTCTCTCCTGTTGCACCTGCAGATGAAGGCCAACATTTCAGTCTCGGTAACCCTGAACTGTGACAGCAGAGTCCGGACTCCCGTTTCATTTCATTTTTCATCACTACTTCACTATTCAGCATCAGACACTCAAAGATGCTTCCAGGCATCTTCTTTCCAGCTTAAATCGCCCCTGTGAAAACACCCAGACCTGACCAGATCTTAGCTCAGTGGATACAGCTGTCGTCTACTCGGCAGTTCAGTTCCCCTCTGCTATATGTCAAAGTGTCCTTGGGCATTGCCTCCAGATGTGCCTTATGGGGGAGGTGAATGTGTGTGAACGGTTACCTACTTAGCACCAAGTATGTTTCAATATAGGTGTTGTATGAATAGGTATGAATGGGTGAATGAGACATGCAGTGGCAAGGCGCTTTGGTGGTCACATGACTAGAAAAGCGCATTTCAAGTACAGTCCATTTACCATTTATCAGGTTCTAACCAGGTCTTGAGCCTTTGTGAACAGAACTCAGTGGGCGGAGCTTTACCTCCTCCAGGACTCCTTCTGGGTGCCACTGGCATCCCAGCAGAGCAGGTCCACACTGTAGTGGGTCACGGGGGAACCACCATCGTTCTTTGGAGCCTTCCAGCTCAAAGTTACAGTGCCCTTCCTGATGCCCATGATCTTCAACCTGGTTGGAGGGTCTGGAGGATCTGCATAGGGGGGTGGGGGGGGGAGAAGAGATGATCAGCTGACAGATTTAGAATTATTCATGAATATACATGAGCATCATCTGCAGATCCTGATCCTCACAATATGCCCTACAACCTTTCTGTTCACTACTCTGAAAACCCTCAAACATTCAACACAGGAAGAACATCATTCATTAACTTCCTGTGTGGTCTCGGAATCAAACGGAATCAAGCAGAAAGAACACGTACGGATTGGGTCTCTGGCTCTTGTCCTCTCAATAGTCTCCACGAAGGGCCCAAACCCAAAGCGGTTCTCGGCTCGGATCCGGAACAGGTAATCCTGGCCGCTAATGAGGTCTGGAACCACCAGAGACTGAGCGGCACAGGCCGGATTAACCTGGAAGAACCAGATCCAGGTCCAACGTCACACATGAGCAGAACCAGAATATCTGTGGATGAGGGATGGCTGGTACCTTGGTCCAGGCTTTGCCTTCCACCGTCTTCTTCTCAATGAAGTAACTCTTCACCCTCTCTCCTCCGTCGCACTCTGGGGGTTTCCAGGTGAGTCTGCAGGTTCCCCTTGTTACATCACTTACCTTCAGGTCTCTTGGAGGTCCGGGCAGGTCTACAAGAAACATCATAAGTCTCATCATTCATTCCCAGCCTGTTGAGGCAGCGTCGGGTGAATGTGTACATACCAAGAACGGTGACTCGGACTTTGACCACTTTGTGTCCAGCAGGGCTCTCGGCGTTAATGATGTAGCGACCGCTGTGGCCCAGTCTGCTGTCCGGGATCACCACCTCTGACGTGGTGTCTGTGGAGTGGATCTGGGATAAGACAGCAGGGTTAGGGAATCCCTTCAGACTCAGACCTGATCCCTGCAGGATGAGGTCTGGACTGAGACTGAGGTGCTACTGAACTACTACTACTACTACTACTACTACTGCCATTTAGCAGACACGTCTATCCAAAATGACTTACATTTGAGAGAACAATACAAGCATGAACTCTGACCTCTGAGTCCACCGGTAGAGTGTGAAGTTCGTTCTTCTTCTCTGTCTCAGCGGTTCCATCCACAAAGGTCCAGGTGACCTTGGGGACAGGTCGTCCGGTGATGGTGGCGGGGATCCGGACGGTGGTTCTGGCTCTGCAGTTCAATAGGTCGTGGGCATTGATGTCCAGAGTTACCGTGGGTTCAACTGGAGGAAAGACACCTGAAAGTCAGATCTGCTTCCTTACACCTCATCAGAGCTGATCTACTGTTGCTGGCGCAATGGGCCTCATGCAAGAAGCACTCGTACGAACAGATTCATTCTTAAATGGCTCGTACGAGCGATTTAGGACAAAATGCAGCATTCACAAATTTTCTCTATTTCTAATCTTCCCTCAGGTAAGAACAGATTTTACGACTGCTCCAGATTTGACTTAGTGTTGCAGAGTCTTGCGCAATTACTCTGCTGTAAATCTATGTTTTTCACTAAAGGATTGCATTTGTCGTAATATAGAAGCAATTGTGCGTTTAAAAATCCAATATAAAAGACATCATCATATATCTTGTAGCTCTGCAGTTTGAATTATAAATTTAGTTATTCACAGATTTTTTGGCTTGATTTCACTTTTTTCAAAGTGCAGGCAAATTGATGCTTTTGAATAACATTTCAAGTACATTTATAGTACTTTTTTCCCCATTTGGCTTTTGCCAGTCCTTTTATTCCACTACTGACTGAGACCGAGGGAAAGTTAATTTTAGGTTTGATATCCAACAGATATTCGGATATCTGTTGGATATCAAACCCAAAAAGAGCTGAAAATGACCGCTTTCACTTTGTTGATCTCAGTCAGCAGAACCTCGATCTCCAAAATGGTGAAATTCCTCTTATTTGACCTCAATGCCTCTTTTGTGAATTAACACGTTTTGACAAGCGTGGGAGGTCGGGCCTTATATGGAGTTATAGGGGCGTTAATTATGCAAATGGTCAATTCTTGTGAACGTGCGCTCACTTACGTACAGGTGGAATACATCAAGTTTATGAAGGACATTTATGCATTAATCTGATGTTAAGAGCGTTTCTTGAATATGACGTGGCACACTTGTAGGAGCTCATCGTAGGAGAAGTAGTAAGAGAAAGTTACGACAAGAATACGAAAATGTTGTTGCATCAGGCCCATTGTTTGCAGTAATAATGAAATGTATTAAAAATAAGTAAACATCTCTAACAATCTCTTCCTTTTGGGTTGTGTCTAAAATGCCAAATTTATCCCATTATTCTTTCAAATTTAGACAGTTTCACAACTCACACTATATAATTAACCGTTATGTGTCTGTTATTTGAGTTACCAGACAAACTTAAGTAAACTTCTTATTATTTATCTTGAATCATAAATAGATTGAACACATACTGTATATTCATATTCTCACCATACTTTGCCTGGAATCTCCAGAATGAATGTGTGAGCAACAACCTGCAGCTTATTCTCCCCCTCTAAACTGAGGTGGGAACTAATGTTTCTAGTATTACTATTCTGTTCTATTTTGCCTTTGTATGTACATGACGCAGTAATTCTTATCAAGGCCGTGTTCATTCCCATCTATATAAAACCAAACACCAGCTTTCCAACCTGACCCGTAAACCTCATGCTTAGCAACAGAGGCTGAAAGTCAGCTGACTCCCTCTGTAGGATCTCTTTCGTTTACTGTTGCTGCCCAGACCTTTTTTGAGGCCAGACCGGTGGCCTGTCCTACAAATAGGTCTGGGCAGCACTCACTATTTTTAATTTTCTTGTCACCGTTTAAAGTGGTGTATTGGCAGAATCAGCTGGGCCACCTGGCGGTCGATTCTGGGCCGCACATGGCCAGCGGGCCACTGGTCCTGGTCTAGGTATTGCTGGACAGGATAACGTTATCAGCATAGAAACAGACTCTGTAGTGTCTGTCCAGCCTCATTGGTCTGGTTGGAAATCCCTGCTGTTGCTTTGTTAATGAAAGATGTGTTTCAGGTTCTTACTCAGGATGTCCTGGACCAGGATGTCTGCAGTCTTGGCAGGCTCTGAGTTGCCAGCAGCATTCACTGCATAGATCCTGAACTTGCACTTCTTGCCCTCCTTCAGCTCAGGGACAGTGATTTCTGTAGATGGGTGGAGCTTGTCGGGAGGGTTCACTCTCCTCCAATCAGGAGAGCCCTCTTCGTGAACCATGATGATGTACCCCTTGATGAGGCTGCCGCCATCTTTGTCTGGAGGGCTCCAGGTGAGCGTGATACTGCTCTTGGTCTTGTCTTTTACCTCTGGGCTTCCTGGGGGACTGGGCGGGTCTGGAGAACAGGAGCATAAGGGGTCTCATGTTCATGGATCAACTCTGATCCTCAACAAATTACAAACAGGAAGTGAAAACCATCTGAAACTGAACACCTAATGAGATCTACCTGTGGACTCTCATACCACTGATCTGTTCTGGAGGAGGAACACTTACTGCATGGATCTGTGGCAAAGCGGCACTCTGTGGCCTCGCTGTGTGGTCCGATTCCTGCAGCGTTGCAGGCAGCGACCCTGAACTGGTACTCCGTTCCTTCGATCAACCTCAGTACAGTGTACTGCAGGCCCTTCACCGCCGGCTTGGTGACAGGCGCCCGGTTGACACGACCCCAGTACACGGCGCCGCGCTCTCTCTTCTCCAGCCAGTAGCCCTGAATGGTGGAGCCGCCATTGTCTAGAGGGGGGTCCCAGGTCAGGGTCATAGTGGTCGCAGTGGCTGCGATGATTTTGGGGTTACGTGGAGGCCCAGGGAGGCCGAACGGATCTCTGAGCTGGACTTTCTCAGAGTCGCAACCATCGCTGACACCATATTTGTTTTCAGCTTTGATCCTAAACTGGTAGACTCCATTCAAGTCCAGTTTGTAGACCTGACAGAACAAAACACCTTCATTCAGGACACATTTGATTCTTCAGGCATTCTTCAAAACATTCAGAGATGATTTCACAGAGAAACATTAGTTAAACGTACAAATAAATCCAGAACAATCAAGACCAGAAGCTATATTCCATCAGAACAACTCTGCTGCTCATCCCACAAATCATTCCTAACGAGGCTCCAACAGATGTTATCCAGCAAACATTGGTTTTCTGACTGTTTCTGGATCATTTCATCTGTTTTTTAGACACTGAAACCTTTATTTACACACTGTCTGTTGGTGCTGGAAATGTAGGGACATTAGAGACCTTGACGGGTCATTGAGGACATGAACAAATGTTTTTTATTAGGAAAACTCTACCAGTTCAGACATGTGGACCCCTCTGTGGTAATCATGGTCCTGAGGCGGGATCCTGTACTCACCCCGTATCTCCTGTCGATGAGGTTGATGGTCAGAACATCAAAGTCTGACTTCTTCTTGCTGGCGTCTCTGCGCTCCACAATGTAGTTGGTGATGTCACTACCTCCGTTGTCCTCCGGGGTGTCCCACATGAGGTAGCACGAGTCCGCCCTGATGTCTGACACCACAATGTTCCTCGGAGGAAGAGGACGATCTGAAAGTGCAGGGTAGGGTTAGAGATGAAAACATTTCCAAATGTGTCAGCTGATTAAGATGGATCATACCCAGAATCTCCACCCCGAGGACGTGCTGAGTTTTGCCATAGCAGTTTTCAGCCACCAGTTTGTAGTTTCCTTTGTCTTGTCTGATGGTTTTGGGGATCGCGATCTTCGTGGTCATGGTGGTCCGGTTCACCTGTGAAAACATGCGTTGGTGAAACTGGCCAATGATGGTTTAGAAACGTTTCTCTCTCCACTGAAGCTTATAAGGTCTCCCACCTCCTCCATCTCCATCGTCATCTTCTCCTCATCCGGCTTCTCGATCGGCACATCGTCCTTCATCCACTGCAATGTCGGCAGAGGGAGTCCGACCACCTCGGCCGGGATGTCGATGGCTGCTCCTTTCTTTACGATGATGGCGTTGTTTTTGAAGAACTTCAGGATGGTGATAACCGGAGCGACTATAACCGAAAAATTTAACATTTGTACTCATTTGTCATTTTAATCAGCCGTGACTGAACCAGTGGCAGCGTGCGAACGTACTCTCATCGTCCTGGATCCTGGCAGTGATCGGTTTGGATGGGTCTCCGTCCCCAACCTCGTTCACGGCTTTGACACGGAACTCATACTCCTGGTTCTCAGACAGGTTTTCGATGGTTCCACAGCACTCTGTGAAGATCTTACGGTTGGCCACGTCGAACTCTGTGCTGTCGGACCTCATCTTCTCCACGTAGTACCCTCTGATGGGGCTGCCGCCGTCAGAGCGAGGCGGCTGCCAGGCCAGAGTGATGGTGGTCTTGCTTCGGTCAGTGTAGTGCAGTTTCTCAGGGGCAGATGGAGTACCTGGGATAATGTGGAAGTCAGCTGATATTCCATAGAACCTGGTAGGTCACGAATCGGTTCTCTTACCTTTGGGATCTTCAGCCAGGATGGGTCCTAGGTCAGCTGGAGCTCCATCCCCATACTTGTTCCTGGCAATGACCCTGAAGTCGTACTCCTCGCCACCCAGCAGGCCCTGGATATCGCACTTACAGGACGCTGTCTCGATGGGCTGACGGAAGAGCTTCATCTTGGCATCCTTCCTCAGCACCTCGTAGCCAATGATGTCGCTGCCACCGTTGTCCAGGGGATCTGACCAGGTGAGTACGATGTTCTTCTTGGTCACTTGGACTGTCTTCAGGTCCACCACTGGTCCGGGGACGTCTGCATAAAGTGCCAGTAAGAAATAATATTTTCATGCAATAAATCCAGATCTAGATATTACGCTGGCTTCATTCACTCTTACAGAACCATCAGAACTGTTTACTGACCCATAACATCCACTCTGGTTTCGGCGGTCTTCGTTCCGCTGCTGTTGGTGCCAGTGATCCGGTACTTTCCATGATCCGCCCTGATGGCCTTCTTGATGAACAGAGTGCTATTCTTGCCCTCCGTCTCCACGATCATTCTCTCTTTGTCCGTTTCTGTCTCGTCTTTGGCCCATTTGATCTCTGGCTGGGGTCGGCCCATCACCACTGCAGGAAGTTTCAGCGGCTCGCCGGCTTTGATCATCACACCGTTCTTCACGGACTCATCGAACTCCACAACAGGAGTTTCTGAAGAACACAGAGTTGTTAGTGAAAGCTCAGACCTACTCTCAGGCTTTCATCAGCCAGGATGAAATCGTCGGTACCTTCGGGTTCTTTCACAGTGACAGGTTCTGTGATACCGGGAGCTCCAGGACCGGCATCATTGACAGCTAGAATCCTGAAGTAGTAGTCAGCCCCTTCAGTGAGGCCTGTGACGGTGTAGGTCAGCTCCTTACACCTGAACTCAGTGCAGCGTTTCCACTCCTTCTCTCCGGCTAGTACCTGGAAACAACCAGAAGTTCAGATTTATGATGTCAGCACTCTGTGCTGAGGCTCAGCTGGCTTTTCTACCTTCTCGACGTGGTATCCCAGAATGTCTCCTCCACCGTTGTACAGTGGGGGTTTCCAGGCCAGAATGACCGAGTCCTTCCCGGTGTCCACAACCCTTGGCATGGGGGGTCCAGGAGGAACTGAGGACAGAGATGTGTTTCATAGTTATGATCCCAACCCAGCTACTCCTCCTTCAACCCTCCCAGTGGTGTTATTCCATAAAACAATGTCTCAACACATTTTAGGGGATTTTAATGCAATAAAAAATAAAAAACTTTTGTTACAACTTTTCAAGAAAGCACATGAAAAATTGGTCATTTTTGGTTGAAACAACCCATGTGTTATCTCTCAGACAGATGTAGAGGTCACATGATCCATGCAGGTCTCCCAGCATCCTTCATGTGATCTGGTTTTTACCAAGGTCTGGACAGTCTACCGTCTCTCAAATGATTCATAAACACTTTCCCACTCAGCCAACTTACGGATGGCGTCCATGGTCACGATGCGGTCGGTGGGCTCGCTGAAGGGCCCAGGGCCAGCCAGGTTCTCAGCGCACACCCTGAAGATGTAAGTGAGTCCTTCCATCAGCCCGGTGACCTTCACGTCCAGAGAGCTCAGGAGGGCCCGGTTGACTCGGGTCCAGTGTTTGCTGTTGACCTCCTTCCTCTCAATCCAGTAGCCCAAAATCGGGCTGCCATTGTCCTTGGGCTCATGCCAGGAGATGTGGGTGGAGCTAGCCGTCACCTCATGAACTCTGGGCGTGTTGGGGGCATCAGGAGGATCTGGTGCAGTAGGAGAAGGTAAGATGTAGGGCTTACAGATCCACAAATATGAGTTTTTATTAATAGAGATACAGTCATTTAAACACTTTTCCACAGTTCCTTTTGATTCTGATTTAATTCCAGAATGTCAGATAAATTTAAAACTCTGGAACCAGTGAATGTGAGTGAACCCAAAATACCATCTGGAGCTGGTCCGCAGACTATATGTTCTCATGGTTTTACTCACTGAACTGGTTCTTGGCGACAAGCGGCTCGGAGATGCAGGGAGGCCCGCATCCAAACTTGTTCTCAGCCGTGACACGGAAGATGTACTCCTTCCCTTCGATGAGCTTGCTGACGGGGAAGCTGGTGCCCTTTAGGGTGGAGGTTATGGTGATCCAGCCAATCTCGTCGTTCTTGTTGTCCTTCTTCTCCAGGATGTAGTTGAGGATCTCGCTGCCGCCGTCATCCTCAGGAGGCTCCCAGTTACAGATGACCGAGGTGTTCCTGATCTCCTCGAAGGTGAAGTTGATCGGAGCCCCGGGTTTATCTGCAGGACATGATGGTGATGGTGTTTCTTGTACAGATCAGAATGAAAACACATCATGAAGAAAACGTCTGTCTTACCCAGGACGTTGACGACGCAGGTAGCCATTGCAACACCATGAGTGTTCTCCACCCTGATGGAGAAGTTTCCGTGGTCTGCTCTGAAAGACTCGCGGATCATCAGTGCGGACTGGCCTCTATGGGTCTGATCCAGACTGAGACGCTCGCGCATGGGAGTAACAAACTCCTCCTCTGCTTCTGGAACCTGCAGGAGACAACGTCAAAAACTGTCCAAACAAGTAAGAGACAAGTCCTTGTCTGGAGACAAACCTTGGCCTTCGACTTCTTCTTGACCACAGGGACGATCTTTTTGGTGGGCTCTTTGGTGACGTCCTCGTCGTTCCTTAGCCAGGTGACTTTGGGATATGGAGAGCCGGAGATGAAGGCATCGATGCGGATCTCCTCCCCTTTCTTCACGCAGACACCAGACTGTACGCGGGTGTGCAGTGTGACTTTTGGTTTTTCTGAAAGGAAAAGGACAGAAGTGTAAGCCTGAATTGGAAACTGTGACACATTTCAGAGCGTGGTGGTTGGACATACCGACTGGGTCTGCAGCCTTCATCGGTAGGGTGCTGCGTGAGGGTTCACTGACCCCTGCAGCGTTCTCAGCTCGCACCCTGAACTGGTACTCCATGTCCTCTTTCAGGCCCATCACCACATAGGAAAAACCTGGAACCAGGCCTGGGGTGACCCTATCATACCGGTCACCATCCTTCTCAATCTTCTCCACGATGTAGCCCTGGATGGGACAGCCACCATCAAAGTCTGGGGCCTTCCAGGTGACTGTGATGGACTTAGATGTGGGGTCCTGGGCCTCCACCTGGATGGGTGGGTCAGGTTTCTCTGCGCAACCGATATAAAAAACAAGTAGTGAGACTGAGCTGTGTTATCGGGTTCGGTAGTTCTGAAAACAGAACTTACGTTTGATCTCCTCCGTCATAACCGGGTTGCGTAGCTCCAGATATTCTCCGGCACCAACCTTGTTGCTGGCCTTCACCCTGAAGTAGTACTCACAGTTGAGGTAAAGATCTTTGACTGTGTAGGTCAGGATGTTCTCACCCGACATGACAGGCACGTATGTCTTCTTGGACGCCTCACGGCGCTCCAGGGTGTAGCTGATGATGGGAGTACCGCCATCGTCTTCGGGGGCCTCCCAGCTGATCTTACAGGAGTTCTTGGTGATGTCGCTGGACATGATATCTTTGCACTGACCAGGCAGTCCTGTCAGGAGAGTCAGACATATGTCAGGAAATGGCTTCAGGTCATTACCAGCCAGGACAAATTCCAGCTAAAGAATCATCTCACCAATAACTTTGACGTTGATGGTCCCGGTAGCCTTTCCCAGGCTGTTCTCCAGAGTGATGCTGTAGGCTCCGGCATCCGCCCTTGTGCTCTTGAGCAGCTCAAGGTGAGCGCTGTTCATCTCCACCGTCATGGAGAGCCGGTCATTTGCCTTACACTCAACCGTGTCCTTGTCCCAGACCAACTTCGGAGTTGGGATTCCCCTGTAGGGAATGTTCAGGTGCAGCTTCTCACCCTCAACCACAACCACATCCTTAGCCTCCAGATCCATGGTGGGAGCACCTTCAGACCAGATTAAAAAGGACCACCATCATCTTCACTGTCATGAGTGCACATCGAAGAGAAAAATCTTTCCATGCTTACAGTCGGGATCTTTAGTGAAGACTTTGTCGGAGATCTCTGAGGGATCGCTGACACCGATGGCATTAATGGCACGAACCCTGATGACGTACTTCTTCTCTGATTTGATTCCATCATCGATCCTGAACTTCAGCTCCTTGACTGGTCTGCTGTTGACCCGAAGCCACTTCAGCTCCGTACGGGCCTCCGCAACCTCCACATGGTACCCCGTCACAGGGGAGCCACCATCCTTGGCAGGAGGCCTCCAGGTGACATTGATATGCTCCCTGCTGGCGTCCACCACGGTCACTTCCAGCGGAGGAGATGGAGGACCTGGAAACGGAGGAGGGATGGTTTATCAAACACACCCTGCCTTTATCTGGCAACCACAAACTGGAATGGCCCCTACTGGTTGCATCCTCGATGGTGAGGATCACGGTGGGTTCGCTTGGATCTCCGACTCCGGCCTCATTCTCTGCTCTGACCTGGAACTGCACCTCCGACCCCTCATCCACATCCGTCACCTTGAACTGAGTCTGTCTGTCTGGAGTCTTGCAGCATTTCAACCAGCGTGTTCCCATCTTCTCCTTCTTCTCTATCACGTACCTGGAAAACAGCCAGAGGTCAGCTGGACAGTCCTGCTCCACCCCCCCACTGCTCCACCCTCCCACTCCTCCCCCCACTGCTCCACCCTCCAGCCTCCCACTCCTCCCCCCACTGCCCCACCCTCTTACTTGGTTATGGGTCTTCCTCCATTGCTCTTGGGAGGTTCCCATTTCAGGTCCACGTGCCTCTTGGTGACCTCCACCACCGTCAGGGCGTATGGAGGTCCAGGAGTTGCTGTAAAAATGTGACAAGTATTAAAATCTCTTCCAGAAAGTTAGTTTTCGTCTGAAACTCTTTTGTTTGAAGCAGGATGGGAGAAATGGGAGAAATCTCATGTGGATGGAAGTTTATCATTATAAGAGGAGCAAGAATATCCATTAGCCCTCCAGCTGGTTTGCAACCCAAGAACAGGAATCAGTAGTTTGTCTGGAAACTTACTGAAGGTGTCCTTGGCTAGCACGGCATCCTCCAGCTCGCAGAACTCTCCCATCCCAACAGCGTTCTCTGCAGCAACACGGAACACGTAGAGCGATCCTTCGTTGAGCGGAGTCACGGTGTACTTCAGCTCCTTCACGGTGGTGTCTACGGTCTGCCAGGCCTTCCGCCTCACGTCCCTCTTCTCCACCACGTAGTTGGTGATGGGCGAGCCTCCGTCGCTGCTGGGAGCCTGCCACTTCAGGTCAGCGCTGATCTTGGTGATGCCACTCACCTCCAGCCACTGAGGAGCAGATGGAGGGTCTGCGAATGGAAACACAAATGATTAGTTCAGGGCAAAAATGTTTCTGAAACACTTCCTGCTGCTTCCTAGCTGGACATACAGAGCCTCTCTTTGCAGACCACGGGGTCACTGGGCTCGCTGGGTTCACTCTCGCCGGCTTTGTTGACGGCTTTGACCCGGAATGAGTACTCCTGCTTCTCCATCAGGCCCTTCAGCTGGTGCTCGGTCTGGGGGACATCCTCTGCGATCTTTATCCAGTCCTCGCTTCCAGTCTTCTGGAACTCGATGATGTAACCTTCGATCTTTGCTCCGCCGTCGTGCTCTGGACGGGTCCAGGCCAACAGAGCTGAGGTCTTGGCGATGTCTCTGATGACGGGTTTACCAGGAGCCCAAGGAGGATCTGAAGAAGAGTTTTATTTTATAACAATCTACTTATTTCCTAATTCAACTCGTATCCAGATACAGATTTAAACTAAACCTCGGTGGTCCAGCCATGCAACATACCGATGGGATCTTTAATGAGAACCGGGTCTGTCTCTACACTGGGTTTTCCAGGTCCAGCCAGATTCTCTGCCAAAACCCGGAAGCGATACTTCTTCTTGGTGGGAAGTCCCTTCACCCTGCAACCAGAGGCAAAGTTGGTTATTACGAGGTATAAGTTTCACCAGTTAAGTCAGTTAATCATCACCAGGTTACCTGAAGGTTGTGTCCTTGATGGGTAGTTTATTACATCTGATCCACTTGTCACTGTCTGGATCAAACTTCTCGATCCAGTACCCGGTGATAGGACTGCCACCATCTTCATCTGGCTCGAACCAGGTCAGGGTGACTGCATCCTTGGCAATATCAGAGGGAGTGACCCTGGTTGGAGGCCCAGGGGGATCTGAACCACATGGAAAAAAAACATGTATTAATGGACTGATGCATCGCCTCTGCAGCATAAGATAAGCTGTAGTTTCTACCAACATACCAAAGGAGTACTTTGCAATGATTGGTGCATGTTCGGCAGGTTTTCCAATGCCGTACTGGTTCTCAGCACTGATCCTGAAGATGTACTCCTTCAGTGCCATGAGCTTGCAGGCCTTGAAAGTTGTCAGTTTCACAGTGGCTGACAGCTTGACCCACTCCTCTTTGTCCACCTGACGACACTCCACAATGTAGTTGGTGATGGGTGAGCCGCCATCATCTCTGGGAGGGTTCCAGGCCAGGGCACAGGACTCGTTGGTGATCTCAGAGATGTCAAAGGCAGCTGGAGGGCCAGGTTTATCTAAGGTGGAGGGAACCACATGTTGGAAATGGACAAGTGTGGTGCTGAAACTTCAGATTGTAAGTAAATCAGCTTCAGTACCGAGGATGTTGACATCAATGGTGGCGGTGGCACGCCCGCAAATGTTGACAGCCTCAATGATGTAGGTCGCGCTGTCTCCCCTGCTAGTGTCGCCGATGGTCAGCTTGGAGTGACCTGGCTGGATGTCGATGGTGATGCGGTCATCGGCCCGCAGGACGAGGTCTGCTTTGGTCCACTTCACACGGGGGTCAGGCTTTCCCTTGACATCTGCTGGAAGCTCAATCTTGGTGCCAGCTCTGGCAGTCAGACCGGCCAACAGCTTGACATCCAGCTGGATCTCTGGAGGTTCTGTTAGCATGATGAAGGAAAAAACCTTTACTGCCTTTGTAAAAGAATCTAAATCAACTGTTGTCTTAAAAGGTTGGAAAAACGAAGGACATGTGGAGGATTTCCAAACCCCCTCAGTAGATATTTATTTTCACCACTATTACTAAAGGAAACATTGAATGAAACTCCTCCCCTATGCTGATGTCGATCCTACCTCTGGCATCCACAGCCTGAATCTCATCAGTGGCCCTGCAGGGTCTGCTGGCCCCCAACCTGTTGAAAGCTCTGACTCTGTAGGCATACCACTGGCCCTCAATCAGACCGGTCACCTGGTACCTGTGACCACAAAACAAAGGATAAGTCCACCAGACCCTAGATTCAGCTGAGGCGATGCTGTCAGACTGCAGAGTCTTACTTCAGTTCAGGGATGGGATCCCCACAGGGCTCCCACTTGTCTGTACCACGCTGACATTTATCCACCACGTAGCCTTTGATTGGAGCCCCGCCATCATACTTCGGAGGCTCCCAGAAGAGAAAGATGCCTTTAGCGCTCTTATCACGCCACTTGAGGTTCTCAGGAGGATCAGGTACCGCTGCAAGAAGGAGGAGAATGAGACACGGACCAATTCTGTTTCACCCGAGTGACATCTAACAGGACTGAACACATACTGGCTGGAGAGGAGATGTTGACGGGCTCGTCGATGTACGACGGCTCTCCGGGGCCACACTTGTTACAGGCGGTGACACTGAACAAATACTCTTTTCCTTCAATCACATCCGTTACCGTGTGCTCCAGGTCCATGACGCCAGTGGCCACCTGAAGAAAAAATATGTCCGAGTTAAGCCAGAAACTACACTGTCTGTTTGGATGGTTATGAGAAGTAAGATACGAAGCTGAAACTGTAATCTCTGAAATGTCAATCACTCATGACAACATTTTAAAACTATCAGATCCATGTGGAGTTTTCTTTAGACCCAGACCTAATGTGGTTTCAGACATACCTTGGCCCAGGTCTTACGTGAAACTTCTCTCTTCTCAATCTGGTAGTGGGTGACAGGACTTCCTCCATCATGCTCCGGAGCCTCCCACATCAGATGGACATGGTGTCGAGTCACCTCAGACACCTTGAAATCCTTGGGGGCACTGGGGCATGCTGGGAACATTGCCCAGAGGAAGAGGTTGGGAATGTTCGTATGTTTCAATGGGCGCATGCTGCGTGCAGAAATACCCGTTCTTACCAATTACGTTGACTTCGATCTCGCCAGAGACGGAGGACACATCGTTCTCCAGATGCAGGGTGTAAGTGCCTTTGTCCGGGCGGACACTCGGCGAGACTGTCAGCTCTGTGAAGGTAGGCTTTGTCACCATGGAGATGCGCTCATCTGCAGTGGTCAGCTCCTTCTCGCCAAAGGTCCACTTGGCCACCGGAGTAGGGTATCCAGTGATGGGGACTCGGATAGTCAGAGGCTGAGGGACAATCACTTCCAGGCCATTCCTGAAGCCGCTGAGGTCAAAGGTCGGACCGACTGCAGAGACAACAGGTCAGATAAAAATCTTGTATATCGTTAACGTGACGTTTGCTTCATCGGAATCCAGGTTCCACCAAGTTTTTGAACAGAAAACTTGAGAAAAAGTTTAAGTTCTCTGGTTCTGGTTCGTACCGTGCGGGTCATCGGCCAGCAGAGGTCCGAGCTTCTCTGTCGGATCCGAGACGCCAGCTGCATTCTCAGCACTGACTCTGTACAGGTACTTCTGTCCAGGCTTCAGTCCAGACACCTGAGGAGAGCAAGCATTCACACAGTCGGTAAACAGAAAGAGAGACCTACTGTAAACTGAAGTCCTGATGGGGGGTCTGTACCCGGTAGGAGAGGTCAGGACACAGTCTGGCGTTGCAGCGCAGCCACTTGTCAGTTCCCTCATCGCATTTCTCAATGATGTAGCCGGTGATCATGCTGCCGCCATTGTTGACTGGCGTCTCCCAGGTCAGCGTGACGGCCGTGTTGATTTGGTCGCTGGAGTTGAGGTTCTGAGGTGGGCTTGGTCTCTCTGCGATGGATCAGGGTTGGCGTTAGGATTGCTCGGAGTATTTATACAGGAGGACAGATGAAACAGCTGGATTCTACTCACCGATAGGGTCCATGATCTTGACGGGGTTGGTGGCAGCGCTGGGCCTGCCGATGCCGGCCTTGTTCTCAGCTCGGACCCTGAAGATGTACTCCTTGTGTTCCACCACATCGTTCAGTGTGGCTGAGCGGTCGCTGGCACCACACACCATGGCCGCCTCCCACTTCACAGACGTCCGGTCTCGCAGTTCAATTACGTAGGCTGTAATCTCTGAGCCGCCATTGAACTTCGGAGGTTCCCAGCTGACGGTGGCGCCAAATCTGTTGACTATGCCTACCAATACATTTTCTGGAGCATCCGGAACATCTGACAGCAAGAAACAGACTCGTGAGGGACCGAACCTGGACCGAAGAGTTCAGGTTGTTTCTGGAATCGATGAGTGTTACTTACCGAACTTGTTCTTTGCCTGAACGGCATCTTCGGTGGCCACGATAGGTCCGCTGCCAACTCTGTTCCGGGCACAGACCCTGAACAGGTACTTGGCGTCCTTCTGCAGGCCACTGACACAGTAATCTGGAGTATCAGCACGATCTGTGGCCAAAGTCCAGGTCTTACGTTTCACATCGCGCCTTTCAACAACGTAGGAGATGATCTTGCTGCCACCGTCACTCTCGGGCTCATCCCAGGCCAAGCTGACCTCGCCATCAGCTGTGTCCACCACCCTCAGGTTCTTGATGGGTCCAGGGACATCTGAAAATCAGAGACATTAACCCTGGACTCTGCCACAATGGCAGTAATATGACTACAGATGATAACCAGAGAATTACCGATCACGTCCAGGTTGATGAAGGCCTCTCCCTGGCCATGCTTGTTTTTGATCAGGACTCTGTAGCGGCCCTGGTCCTCCTTGCTGGGGCTCTTCATCCGGTATTCAGTTTTGTCCACAGACGTGTCGATGTTCTGAACAGGCAGACTTGTACCGCCAAAGAACCACTCAGCATTGGCTCGAGGGTAGGCGTCATAGGGCACGTTCATGACGAAGGGTTTCCCAGCATCGGTCACCAGGTTCTGGTCCGTGGTTTTGATCGTTGGTACGGCTGAAGAGGAAACAGGTGTGACCCTATAATCTGTCAGAGGTCACCTCAGAATCTCTGGGTCACCTGGACTCACCTGCAAGCTCCAGCTTAGCTCGGGCGTCTTTGTCCTTGGCCACAATCCTGTACTCTCCCTGATCCCTGGGTCTGATTTCACAGACCTGCAACCGGTGGACTTTCCCCTCACTCATCATCTGGTACTTGTCTCCCTGGACGATTATCATGTTGTTCCTCATCCACTTCACCTCCACCCGATCCTTGTTGAGCTCCACCTCGAACACCACGTCCGAGCCCGGAGGTTCAAACACGTCCTGTGGCGGTCGTACGATCTCCACTGGTGTCTCTGTAGGACATAAAAATACTGGCTATGAGGGCTGGACAGAGACGTCTCCATGTCCTGCTTGGACCAAAGAGAGACAAGGAGTTCACCTTCAACGAAGAGTCTGGCTCTGGTCCTCCTCTCGTCCACACCGCAGGCGTATTCACACTCATCATCAGGTCTGCAAACCTTGATGATCAGTCTGCACATCTTCCCTTCTTTTTCCATGTGATACCTGCAGAACAGATGGGTGTCATCAGCACCAACCAACACCACATTCCCCCAAGACCAAGTCATCCAGCCCAACACCCTCGGCACCACCTCACCAGCCTCAGCACCACATCATTTCCAACACTCTGCAAAGGTTGTTTGGTGTGACCGGGTATCGTACCTGCGTCCTTCTCTGATCTCCCTCCCATTCCTGTACCACTTCACTGCAGCCTTATCTTTGCTTAGCTTGCAGGTGAACTCTGCATCCTCGAACTCAGTGATGGTCTGGTCCTTCAGCTGCGCTGTGAAGTCAGTGGGTGCCTCACTGATGATCAGCTCGGCGGCACACTTGTCATCTCCGACCACGGCGGTGTACTCGCCCTCGTCATCCATGACACAGTCCTTGATAGTCAGGGTGTGTTTGAGGCCATCGGCTCTGTAGATAACGCGCTTGCTAAATGTCACCTCCTGACCGGCCTTCATCCACCTCACTGTCACCTCAGGTCGGTTCACCTTGCAAACAAAGCTGATGGTCTTCTTTTCCTGAGTCTCAACGTCCTCTATGGGCTCCAGGAACTTCAGTTTCTCCTCTGCGGAGAAGCAAGGCAAGTTTATTTGTATAGCACATTTTCAGGTTCAAGTGCTTTACATAAAACTTACAAGCATAAAAGAACAATTACAGTAAAATAATTTAAACACAAAATCATTAAAATATTAAGAGAAGTTAAAAGATACCGTGCAGATTTCATTCATAGATCCATGAGAAAAGGAACGTTTTTAACCTGGACTTAAAAGTTTCTACATGTGGTGAGAGTTTAATCTCTACTGGCAGTTT
>JBBDHI010000013.1:112416-123858 GCA_037177115.1 Craterocephalus stercusmuscarum | reverse complement strand
ACTTAGCCAGGTTTGATGGCTAACGCTGACTTAGCCAAGTGTGATGGCTAACGCTGACTTAGCCATGTGTGATGGCTAACGCTGACTTAGCCAGGTTTGATGGCTAACGCTGACTTAGCCAAGTGTGATGGCTAACGCTGACTTAGCCATGTGTGATGGCTAACGCTGACTTAGCCAGGTTTGATGGCTAACGCTGACTTAGCCAGGTGTGATGGCTAACGCTGACTTAGCCAGGTTTGATGGCTAACGCTGACTTAGCCAGGTGTGATGGCTAACGCTAACGGCTAACGCTGACTTAGCAAGGTGTGATGGCTAAATCTGACGTAGCAAGGTGTTATGGCTAACGTTGACACCAGTGCAGGAATTCTCATCTGGACCGGGATCATTTTATTTCCTCTCCAAGCAAAGTTTCACATCTTGCCTCAGCACAGGTCACCTTCCTGTCTGACAAAGATAGGACTATATTTAGCCAAAGAGCAACAAGAAGACACCTGACCTGAGGCGTGATGCTACAGTAACCATGACAACCCTTTCAGACAACAGAAAAATGTGTGGCGTTAAGACCAGAGGTCCTCACCCCCGAATCCTCGGCCTCGGCCTTTCACTGCTTCTTCTGTCGGTTTCCCATCTGGACAAGAAACAAGAAGACGAGTTTAAACCTCTCTGAGATCAGAAATGTTCCAGCAAGGCTAAGATCTGAGCAGTTTTACCCGAAAAACACGTTTAACATCATCTGACACACCACACGTGTTCTACACACACACAACAAAGATGGAGGAAGACACCACTGAGACAAGGACACACTGGACAGAGGATATTTTCAGGGACATGAAGAAAATGAGAGGAATGAATGGATGGATGGATGAATAGATGGATGGATGAATAGATGGATGGAAGGATGGATGGAAGGATGGATGGATAAATAGATGGATGGAAGGATGGATGGAAGGATGGATGAATAGATGGATGAATAGATGGATGGAAGGATGGATGGAAGGATGGATGGAAGGATGGATGGAAGGATGGATGGAAGGATGGATGGAAGGATGGAAGGAAGGATGGATGGATAAATACATGGATGGGAACATGGACTCCAGGTGAAGGGATGATCAGATGAGGATTAGATGGGATATCTGAGATGGTCCGGAGGATCGGTCCCCAGGGTCTGGCTCACCTCGCCTGGCTCCGGGCATGCCAGGAGTCTCCAGGGCTCCATCCTGTCCTTCACCTTCCCAGTCCTCCGGGGGGACCAGCTCCCAGCCCCAGGCCTCCCCCTCTTCCTGGTCCTGGTTCTCTTCAGTCTCCTCCTCTGGCTGGGTGGTGACCCTCTTCATATGCACGGCTCCTGGAGAGACCTCCTTCACCACAGGGATTTGGTCCTCACCAGAGCCCTCTGAAGGCTTCCTGGGGACCTTCCTGAGTGTTGCAGCTTCAGGGGAAGTCTTGGGGAAAGTGGGTTTGGGAATCCCTTTGACTTTTTCACGATTTGGCTGTGTCTCAGAGGGGACCTGTTCCAGTTCTTTTGGCTCCTCCACCTTCGGGGATGGGGTCTTGTCCTCCACCTTCAGGGATGGGGTCTTGTCCTCCACCTTCGGGGATGGGGTCTTGTCCTCCACCTTCGGGGATGGGGTCTTGTCCTCCACCTTCGGGGATGGGGTCTTATCCTCCACCTTCAGGGATGGCGTCTTGTCCTCCACCTTTGGGGATGGGGTCTTGTCCTCCACCTTCGGGGATGGGGTCTTGTCCTCCACCTTCAGGGATGGCGTCTTGTCCTCAACCTTCGGGGATGGGGTCTTGTCCTCCACCTTCAGGGATGGGGTTTTCTTTACTTCGACCTTCAGCTGCTCTACAGGTTTAATGGTGGTCTCCTTCCTGGCCCTGAGTGGAGGGGTCTCTTTGGGAGGGATCTTGTCTTTGGATCCAGGTGGACTGGGTCTTGTTGGGAGGGCCTTCTCCTGAGGCTTCTCTTTTCCTTTTGTTTTTGTTTGTGCAGCTCCAGGAAGTGGTTTGTCCTCCAGGTCTTTGGTGACGGGCTGGTCCTGTTTATCCGGAGTGGGAATGACATTGGGTTCTTCCTTTACTTGAAGCTGATCATCCTTCTTCTGTGGTATGTCTGATTGGGCTTTTCCAGCATCTGAGCTCATTGACGGGACAAACTGATCTCGTCTACAAGGTGGACGCTTGCCATTGATCTTTGCCTGGACATCCTTCTCGGGTTTTGGGGGTTCTGCTTCTTGTTTTCTGGGTTTTTCGAAAGGTTTCAGCATCACCATTTCTTCCTCTTCCTTGTGCTTCAGCAGTTTCTTTATTTTCTTTTTACTCCCATCTGGCTCGACTGCTTGGTCCATCAGAGGCTTTGGGGTTTGTTTCCATTTGGACTTTTCTTCCTCTGTGTCCTGCTGTCCAGGTGCGTCCACATGGCCAAGTCCAGATGTGTCTCCAGCTGCCGTGTTATCTCTTTCAGTCCTTCCGGGTGTCGAGATGTCTCGATCCTCTCTGTCGTAACACTTCTGCCCTGTCGGCTCTGGGTCATGATGCTCGGTTTTTTCCAGTTTCTGATTTTTAACTTCCCTCCCAGAGTCTCTGGGTTCAGCTGGTCTCAGTTGGACTTTATGTGGCTCTTGATCCAGCCTGCCTGACTTTTTGAATGGTTTTAGATTGACAGATTCTTTTTGCTCTTGTGATTGTGGGAGTTTGGTTATTTTCTTCTTCTGTAGGCCTGGAGCTTTGGCTGCTTCCTCTGCCTGAGGCTTCGGAGCTCTCGTCCATCCGTCCTTCTCTGTCCTCTGGACAACGTAAAGTGTCTGGGTCTCTTCATGATGGGCAAACTCAATGACTTCTTCCTCAGCAGTGAAGACTCTCTCAGTTCTTCCAAGCGTGGTTATCTCCCGATCTTCTCTGTCATGAAGTCCATGAACAGTGAGTTCGCTGTCGCGATGCCTGGTCACTTCTGCTCTATGAGTTATGAGTTTTTTTTCAGGCTCTGGAGGTTTCACCTGGACCTTCTTCAGCTGAACTACTTCGGCTTCCGGTTCTTTCTCTCGGGGGATTCTGCCCAACTTACTGTGGAGCTTCGGTGGGCTTGGGGTCCCAGCCTCCTGGACCAGAACCTGACCAGCTATTGTGGTTGAAGGAGTAAACACGTCTTATAAAGATACACATGAAAACTCACATCGTTTACGACACAGAAATCCAACATGCCTCCAACACACAAACAAGACGTGTTTCTGAGGGTTAAAGGTCATTTTCAGAAACAGATGTGAAGATATCTGTACCTTTGGTTGGTCCAGGAGCTGAGACTGGTTCCTTGTCTGCAAGAATTTAAATAAGACAGAGATAAATATGGGCAATACAAATAGAAAGAGAACAGTGGCATGCAGGGTTTCTGTTTCCAGAACATTCATCACAAAATGTGAGACTTAGACCACAGTCATCAGGTTAGTAGGAGCAAGAGAAGCTGCTTCAGGGTAACTGATGAGGACAGACAACAGGACATTGGACGATCCATTTAAACTGCAGCTTCATGGTAAACAACAACATTTCAAAACACAGACACCAAGAAGGGATGTTACCTTCAGGTGGAGAGAATCTCTCCAAAACAGGTGAAGGTTCAGCCTTCATGGCTGGAACAGATGGTTCCTTCTCCTCCACAGCAACCAGAGCTAGAAGAATGCCGGCAGGGTTAAATTTGTGGCGAAGATCTGGTCAAACCAGCACTAACGTACAGTTTTAAAGAAATTAGAGTCAGCAGACTCCCTGAGGCAGGACAGTAAAGACAAGAAAAGAAAACTACCTGCAAGAGGAGCTACTTTCTTTTCTGGTGGAGGTGATTTCTTTTTCTCTGAACAGCAAGAGAAGATCAACCAAGAGAGAAGACCAACAAGACAAAAAATGTGGAGGTGACGACAAGTTAAAAACAGACAGAATACAGACGTAAAAGTCAAGAAAACAGATGCACACTCAGAAGATTGATTTTCACCAACAGAGTGGAAGGACTACCTGCAGGAGCTGCAGGAGGTGCTGTAGGAGGTGCAGGAGCTGCAGGAGTTGCAGGAACTGATGGCTTTGGTGGTGCTGGCATTGATGGTTTTGTGTCTTCTGGTGGAAAGAATTTAAAAGAGAAGATGCCAGGATAATGACCAAGACAACAGCTAACAAACTTGGACAGAAAGAAGACAATGAAAGCAAGCGCAGGGGCAGGTTTGACCCCCCAACACAGACAGGTATCTGACTGCAATGGTTTAAAACAACAACAAACAGATAAGAGACTACCTGCAGGAGGAGAAACTTTCTGAATAGGTGTGGGAGGAGGAGGCGCAGATGGTTTCTTCTCCTCTTGGGGAGGAACTTTGGAAATATAAGACCCACCCCCCATCATGACTAAGAGAACCAAACACTCAGAAAAAACAACAAATAAACAGACAGGAAGAGGAAACATGCCAGCAAAGCTGAAGAAGATGAAAGAGGAGAGACTACCTGCAGGAGGAGCAGCCATCTTTGCAGGAGGAGAGGGGGAGGGAGGCTTTGGCTCTGGTCCAGGTTTCGTCTCCTCTCGAGGAGGTGCTTTGTAGATAAAAGATGCCAAAATCAGCATCAAGACAGCTACAGACAACAAGGCCGACCACAAAGAACACGAGTTCTACACTCAGACAGAGAGGCCCACAATGAAAGACGTGAGGGGACAAACATTGAGATGCCTCCATTGGTCCGAGATCTCCTGACCGAGGACGGCTGCATCAGTCCGAGATCTCCTGACCGAATAAAGCCTCCATCGGTCCTAGATCTCCCAACTTTCAGTTGGTGGTCTATCAGAAACTTGGAGAACCATATTTAAAAATGTTTGGTTCTTGTCTTCAACCATTGGTGGCTTTTGCTGGACATAAGTCTGGTAGCTTAAAGACTGGCACCATGAAGCGGTGGCCAAGACGAATATACCACAAGAAAACATCAAGACACAAAAATTTCCATCAGTTCTACTTGGATCATTGTGGGATCCCAAAGAAGCGAGAAAGAACCTCTACAGAACTGAGGTTGACAAAATCCTGGAATGAAACTTGAAGAGTACATTAAAGAGTGAGAGACAGTAAAAGACACCTCAGCACTGGTGACTGTAGACATATCTACCTTGTTGTTGTAGCTGTGAAGCCTGACGAACTGGTTCTGGGACCTTCGCTGGTGGTTCTGGAACTTTCTTTGGTTCTTCCGGAACCTTTTTTAGTGGTTCCAGGACCTTCTGTGGTTCCTCTGCAACTTTCTTTGGTTCTTCCAGAAGCTTCTTTGGTGGTTCCAAGACCTTCTTTGGTTCTTCCTGGACATTTATTGGTGGTTCTGGGACCATCTTTGGTGGTCCCTGGACATTCCTTGGTTCTTCTAGGACCCTCATTGGTGGTTCTGTAACTTTCTTTGGTTCTTCCAGAAACTTCTTTGGTTGTTCCGGGACCTTCTTTGGTTCCTTTGCAACTTTCTTTGGTTCTTCCAGAATCTTTTTTTGTGGTTCAAGGACCGTTTTTGGTTCCTCTGCTACTTTATTTGGTTCTTCCAGAACCTTCATTGGTGGTTCCAGGACCTTCTTTGGTTCCTCTGCAACTTTCTTTGGTTCTTCCAGAACCTTCATTGGTGGTTCCAGGACCTTCTTTGGTTCTTCCTGGACATTTATTAGTGGTTCTGGGACCATCTTTGGTGGTCCCTGTACATTCTTTGGTTCTTCCAGAACCATCTTTGATGGTTCTGCAACTTTCTTTGGTTCTTCCAGAACCTTGTTTGTTTGTTCCGGGACCTTCTTTGGTTCTTCTGGAACCCTCTTTGGTGGTTCCAGGACCTTCTTTGGTTCTTCATGGAGCTTTGTTGGTGGTTCCTGGATCTTCTTTTGTTGTTCCGGGACCTTCTTTGGCTCTCCTGCAACTTTCTTTGGTCCTTCGGGGGCTTTCTTTGGTTGTTCAGAGACCTTCTTTGGTTCTTCTTGTGCTTTTGGGCGGCATGGAACCTTTTCAGACACCTCAGGGATCCTCTGTATTTCCTGGAGAACCTTTGGTTCTGGCACTGGTTGGGAAGTAACTGCTGGAGCTTCTGGTTTTCCAGAAAGTTCAGGTGTCTTTGGTTCTAAGACAACTTAAAAGAAGATTTATGGTGAGAGTTGAAGTCACACTCTAGCGAGTGCTTAGTATGTTCAGAAAGACCAACACACTGACAAGGTTCCACTGGACAGAACAGGAACATAAAAGAAGGAACATTACAGCACAGCAGCCTGTTCTGAAGGCATCTGCAGTACCTTTAACTGGGGCAGCTTCAGTCCTGGCTGGAGGAGCTTTTGGTGCAGATGGTTGGAGGACCGGTTCCTCTGCTCTGGGTTCATCTTGTGGATAAGAGAACATGGTTTAACAGCAGCTGATAGACGAGGTGGAAGCAAAGATCTCACTCTGAACGAGTGAGTCAAAGCACAGCTGAGGAACCATTGCTACTACTGCTTTTGGTGGTCCTGGTGCTTTAAGAACATTTAAACACAGAACACGTTTAGGAACCTTCTCCACTCTTTTGAGTGTGAAAATATGAAACAGGCCCAGGGACACCTCCCAGAGACTTCTTCAGTTTTTGGGTCTTGACAGCGACTGGTTGGACGAGAATGTCCTCTGGTTTTATCAGAATCCAGTTTGACATCGGGTAGAATGAAGCTGTGGAACCAGTCTGGACCCAAACACTGAAAATGTCTCCAATTCATTTCAAAGATCTAGGTGAAGATGTCAGAACAGATCACAGTTCTCTGACCCAGAACCGCAGAGTTGTCTTTACCTCGCCGTTCAGGGACCGCCTCAGGTTTCTGGACCACTTCGGGCTCAGGTTTTGCCAGTTTCTGAGGCGGAACCACCTTCGGTTCAGTTCCGGGAACTACCTTTGCTTCAGGTTTTGGTTTGGTGTGTGCTGAAGGTTTTTCGGTTTAAGACAGTAGGGTGACATGAAGGAGAAGAAGACAAAAACATTCAGAGTACAGGAGCTGAAAGCCATTAGACACGAGACAGGAGATGATGGTCATGTGACCCACGTTTGAGATTTCACTCAGAAAGCTAACGGACATCTACACAGAAACACTCAGATTCATATGGATATCAATATAAAAGGGTTAAAGAAGGCTGGGGGCCACCACAGCTTCATTTTTCCTGGTTTGATGAGAAGAACAGACTCCTAAAGATTACCTGCTGGAGGTGAAGGTGGTCCTCGCTGCGCTGGAGCCGCCGTGGTCCCCTCACGTTTCTTCTTCTCTGCTTCTTTAAAACCACATCAAAACAACATGAAGAGCTCTGATGGCCACACCATTGACATGAAGACAGACAGGGACATCAGGACACAAAGACAGAGACAGGTAGAAGAGGCAAATACCTGGAGCTGCAGTTGTCGGAGCTTCACGTTGAGAGGCTTTCTCCTCCGGCCTCTTGTAAACCTCTGGAACTTGAAAGATGAAGAAAGTTGATGTTAAAAGCTAGGACAGCTGAGCTGTAGTCTGGAAGGGGTTAGTTAGAGATCATAAGTGAAGAAGAAGAAGAAGAAGAAGAAGAAGAAGAAGGAAACACTGATGGAGATCCACCACAAACACACATCCTGTCTCAAAGAAGCTTCTGGAAGCAGGAGCTGGAAGAGGTTTAGCAGGAGAAAGCACACTATCAGAGCAGATACCTGCAGGGACTTCTTCTCTGCGTCCAGTCCGCTCAACTATCTCTTCAACCGCCCGTTTCTCTTCTGCTGAGGGAGAAAAGTCAACTTAGAGAAAAGTCCTGAAGGACAGCTGCAGGTCTGAATCTGTCCTCGTGAGGACGGACGGCGCTACCTGAGACAGAGGAGAAGCCGATAGACAGCGTCTCCTCCTGAACCGTCACACTGTGAAACTCTGGAGGACAACAAGCTGTTAGAGAGCGGGTCGACTCCTCGCTTCAGCTTCAGAGGAGGAGGAAGATAATGCTCCTTTGTCTGGATTCTCAGACTTTTAACTGATTTCTGGAGGTTAACCAAACTAATCTCTCAGAGTAAAATAAAAGAATATTCTGGAGATAGATTTGGGTGATATGAGGTCATTCTCCTCCTCTGGTCAGCCCAGGTTCTAATAAATCCAGTGAGAAGGAACCGCCGACACAGAAGTACGGGTAAAATGGTGGACGGGTGAGAGGACGGAGGTGTAAGACGGTGGACGGGTGAGAGGACGGAGGGGTAAAATGGTGGACGGGTGAGAGGACGGAGGTGTAAGACGGTGGACGGGTGAGAGGATGGAGGGGTAAGACGGTGGACGGGTGAGAGGACGGAGGGGTAAGACGGTGGACGGGTGAGAGGACGGAGGGGTAAGACGGTGGACGGGTGAGAGGATGGAGGGGTAAGACGGTGGACGGGTGAGAGGATGGAGGGGTAAGACGGTGGACGGGTGAGAGGGCAGATTGGGACTTTTGGGGATTAAGGTGACGAGGTGATGAGGGTTAATCTCACAGCTGAAGTACCTTTTACTTCCACTCGCTGCTCGTACTCATAAAACTTGGACGAATCTTTTGGCAGAGAGAAAAAAGGTGTGTGAGAGATGTGGAGCGTTTCTATGTAGATGGATGCTAGAGTTCGGCTCTAAGAGTCCCAGACTCACCTCTGCTGAGCACCATGGAGGCTGCTGCTGGGACCTGAACCGACATGTCTGTTATGTCTAGAGAGGCGACCACAAAGACGTCATTAATGACTTGAGTGGAATTTAAAAAGTAGCTGAGTCTGATGGTCAGGATGGTTTCTGCTCCGAAGAATTCGTGGTAAACCTGACAGCAATTAAATACTCACCCTGAGGAACCCTTCCTAACCCAATCTCTGTGGAGGGACAGGCAGACAGGTGTTAAACAGGAGCTGCAGGTGAGTGCTAGCCTACATGCTAGGTCTGATTTAACATACGGACCTCTGCCTGAAAGGTAGAGCTCGGCTGTGCTGCGAGCTTCGCCCATCGGCTCCAGACAAGCGATGACGGAGTAAACGCCTGACGGTTGGACACATCAACATTAACCTCTTGTCCCTCAGGCCGTCTTATCTCAGTATAACTAAGAACAGGGGTCACCAACCTTCGTCCTCTGCCGTGACATTGCGGATGGTCATAAAGTGCCGCCGGCCTTCTGTCCTGAAGTTATATTTGGGGCTTTCTTTAAGCTCCCATGTGTCTTTGTACCATGTGACGGTGGCGTTGTCGAAGGACAACTCGCACTCGAAGGTGGCGGAGTGGCGTTCGTTGACCTCAATGCTTTGGATGCGTTTAGTGAACTGAATTTGGTCGGCTAAAAGGGAACCAAAGTCAACGTGTGATTGTCTGAGTCACTACAAGTTTTTCCTGGTTTGGACTAAAGTTTCACGTCAAAGGCAGAAGAGAACATAGAAGGCGACAGAAGACAGACCCGCAGGTCCGAAGAGGTCAGTCTGAGCGGGATTAGTTGGGACTGGTTCTGCTCACCTGTCACCTGAAAATACCTGACACCTGAAACAGATACAGGAGGACCGTTTCCATCCATGTCTTACCTGTGACAGTGAGCTTGGCGTTGGAGATGTGAGGACCGCACACCACCCGGTAGTTGCCTTGATCTTTGGTCTGGCAGTTCTTAATCTTCAGGCAGTGTCGGTCGCCCACGCTGCTGATGTCGAACTTGTCACTGTTGTCCAGTTTCTGTGTTCCTTTGTACCAGGTCAGAGAGATCTCTGGGTAGTTGATCTTGATGCAGCATTCGAAGGTGGCAGTCTGGTTCTCGCTGATGGTCTGGTCGCTGATGTCCTCCAGCACAGAGACGGGCTGGGGAAGAAAGCACTCCGTCAAATGACCCAGACACCAGTTGACCAGGACACCATGTGACCAGGGATTCAAAGCTGAGTTTTCACCTCAGCGCTGGCGCGTCCCTCCAGCTGCTGGATCAATCGGGCCATGTCTTCCTCTTCCACCCGACCACCATGTTCCACCTCCTGCAGCAGAACAAACGGCGGCGCTTAAAGACCTGCAGCACCCTCCTTCATCAGACTGCCTCCACCTTCCATCCAAAACACAACCAGCAAATCCTGAGCCCGTAACCCTAGTCCCAACACTGGTGAGCCAACATATTCATGTGCTAGAGCACCCGCCTCCACCTGAACAGAAACCACTGGATCCATGTCGGAGTTAGATGTAGACACCTGATGGACAGGATTCCCTTTAAAGACAGGGACCACCTAGAAAACTCCCATGCTACCAAACCATCCGTCGTACCGCTTTGCCTGTCTCCATCTCCCTCTCCCTCTTCAGGAATTCCACAGCCTGCAGGATCGCTCGGTAGTCATGGATACCGTGCTCACGCAGGATCCTCTCGTAGTCTTTGGGGTCGTGACCTCTGAGCAGCTCCACTATATCAATGTCTCCTTCCTTCTTGGGACTCTTCTGTTTGGATGGAGTCCTAACAAAAATGAGAGACAGAGTCAGAGATGTTGTCCACGCACCAGTGTCCACCAACCATCAGCCATGCCTTACTTCTTCAGCTTCGTCCTGATGTCTCCCATTCCTTCCACCTCATCCTTCTTGCTGACCTCCATCTCAGCTCCACACTCAATCTCTCCGTGCTTGTTGGTGGCGACACACCTGTAAAGACCCGAGTCGGACTTGGTCACCTCTCTGATCTCCAGTTTGGCATCCTGGCCCTTGTGCTCGATGGAGATACGACCACCGGCTGTGATCTGCCTCCATTTTCCCTTCATCCACTTCACACTGGGGATGGGGTCACCTCCGATCTTGGCTATGAAGGTAGCAGTACCCTCTGGAAACAGAAAGCAAGAAGGTCACGCAACATGCAGCTGCAGATGGAAACATGCAGCATGGTGAGGACGGGTCCTTACTCTCAGAGACAGAAATGTTTCTGGGTTCCTCGATGAAGAACAGGTTATCGAGTCTTTTGGCTGGTGCTGCAGCCGGGGTGGCCTCGGTGGGCGTGGCCTGGGCTACTTTATCTAAAAAAAATGGTAGAGTCAGCAGACCATCAATAACCAAATAATCCATGAAAATGGGATGGATGATTGATGGATGGATGGATGGATGGATGGATTAATGGATGGTTGGATGGATGGATTGATGGATGGATGGATGGATGGATTAATGGATGGATGGATGGATGGATGGATTGGTGGATGGATGAATGAATGGATGATTGATGGATGGATGGATTAATGGATGGTTGGATGGATGGATGGATGATTGATGGATGGGTGGGAGGATGGATGGATGGATGGATGGATGATGGATGGACTAATGGATGGTTGGATGGATGGATGGATGGATGGATGATTGATGGATTAATGGATGGATGGATGGATGGGTGGATGGATGGATGGATGGATGGGTGGGAGGATGGATGGATGGATGGATGGATGGATGGATGATTGATGGATGGATGGATGGGTGGGAGGATGGATGGATGGATGGATGGATGG
>JBBDHI010000012.1:28393151-28403355 GCA_037177115.1 Craterocephalus stercusmuscarum | reverse complement strand
ATTCACATTCAATCCTCTTTTAGTTACAAAACATGCAGCTTAACTCTGTTCCTCTATAAGCCGGAAACAGCTCTGAGAAATTGTTGCGTTAGTTGAAAGAAAACTGAGCATTTTCATCAAAAAACGTTTAAACTTAGTTAACATTGCACAGTTTAACATGCCTTTGTCACTTAGCAGCAGCTTTGAAAGCAGTCAAGCTAATATTTTTTTAGCCTTTTAAAAAATCGATTATTGGAAATTTTGAAACAATTCTGAATCTTGATGAACAAGAATCTCGAATCTGATTAAAACGAGTTTTTTCACCATCCCTAATGTGAATCCTGGAAAAATGATGGAATCGCCACAATGTAAAACAGATATGACTCAAGACAAGTGTGATGGCTGGATATAAAGCTGTCTAAAGCATATCTCAGTAATATTATTTACCATAACCCCCCCCCCAAGATTTAAGAGGACAAAATTGAGTCATGCACAAAAAAACCCAAAACGTTCAGATTTTCTTCTCAGCCTGAATTCTTAAAAAATGATGTGACTAATGAAATCGGTAATCTTCATCAGTTACACTATGTTTCATGTTGAGCTAACAGAGCTGGACTATTTCCTGAAGCTAAGTCTGAAGGCTCTTTGCTCTATGGACAGATTAATCATCCTGAAAATGAGCTCCAACCGCCTTTTGATTGGTCACAATCTTTCCCATTCTTTGTCAGTGTCACCACAAACAGCAGATTAATGACCACATGGCCTTGTTCTTGTGTTTAAGTAAATTTGTGGCATCCCTAACCCCTAGCGTGTTTTTTTTTTTTTTTTTTTTAAGGCCCATTTTCAAAGGTAATTGTCATTGACCCCATGAAAACACATGGTTCTGTTTTCATGTAGACCTGTGGAAAATGTAAGATGACATAATTTATGAATATTCATTGTTTCTGCTTCCTTATTTGACAGTTACAGCAAAATGCTTGTAATGTTTATGTAGCGTCAGGTAGTGAAAATATCTCCATCAAAGCCATCAAATGTGATGGAGTCAGGAGTGATGGCAGCGAGGTCAAGGATGACTACTGGAGAGGATTAAATGAATGGGTTTATAACCAGACAGGCTGAGAAATAGCCAGATCTGTGTCAACAGTGAATGGGTCAACATTTCTGTGTGAGTTATTGGCCAAACTGGTTCCAGTGCTGGCTTAACTCCAGAACATCTTTCGGCTTTGCCCAGCCCCCCTGCATCCTTATCTTTACTGGTCCATAGTGAAGAACCGCTCGCATCAGGGGCTGGAGCAGTTTTAGTTTCGAATAGATCTAGTGTTAATCTCGTTTCTGTTACTGTCCCTTTGGAAACATCGGCTAGCTTTCTGACATCCTGTCAACCAGTTTAATAATAATCTGTTTGTATCCTCTTTAGGCAAAGGAGATTCTGACTAAGGAGTCCAATGTTCAGGAGGTGAGTCATCCAACAAAATGTTCCTGAAATGAATAACATGAAGGGAACGGTTGTATTTTTACTGCTGTTTGCTGTTCCCTGGGGTAGAAAATATCCTGCCCTCTGCTGACCTTTATTTAAACACTGAAGCATTTTCTATCAAATCTAAATTACATGCAAAATCTGAACCAAAAGATCTTTGTCTTTTCTTTGATGTGTTGAAACCCGGGCTGGGCCACATTCCTACGCAATGACATTTTGGGATGGATACAAAACATTTTAACGGTTCTATAGGAAGCTAATTTTCTTACAAATATGATTTTTAGCTCTAAAGGGCTTTGCTGGATTTGCTGGACAGGAAATGGGGTGAGAGGCTGAGTAGGTGACCTGTAGCAAAGGCCTGCAGGCTGGGAATTGAACCTGTGGCAGCTGCATGGAGCGGCTGTCCTCTCTGGATATGAACTGTCTGCTCAACCAGCTGAGTTTAGCACCATAAACATCCTTTTCTTTTAGAAATAGTTATTTTTAAAACACATTAATCCTGCCTACAGTAGTTCTGTGGACATGGTCGGATATTTTTCCACAGACCTTCAGGGCCGCTTGCAGCTGCGGCTCAAACACTGAAGATAAGTGTGTCTGTTAGAAGCTGCTTTAGTTTTCTGTCGGCACTCCTTGTTTGTAATGCTGCACCAGACATCGAGGCAGCTGCTTAATCTTGACTTGAGTGGCAGAATTTTCAGTTTCTTGGACCTCATTGGTGTTTCTCCTTGTCTCTTGGCTGTCGACTTCCTGCTTGTTCAGGCGATGTCACACAGACAGGAAGCAGCAACATCGCAATATGTCTTACGTGTTTTAATTTACTTGTTCATTTGTGTACTCATTTGTATGGAAAAATTGAATCTAAAAATCGAATATCAGGATTTTATATTTCACAATTTTTAAAAGAAATATTTCTTTGTAAAAAAAAAATCTTATTTTTCAAATAACTGCAAAAATATATAATTCTTTGGTTTAATTTTCCTAATTTTTTTTATTCATCTTTTTTTAATTGGCTTGTCAGGCATTATAGTAGCAGAATGTTAGTCTGGATACTGTGATGGTTTTTCCTAATTGAAATAAGAAAAAAATAGCAATAAGATTTTTTGTAACATTTTTCTTTTTCTCCACAAAAATCAGCAATATTGAAGAATCATGAGAAATGCAATATAAATAAAAAAAATCATATAGGAATGGAATCAGGAGGAAAGCATATCGTCACAGCCCTAATTATAAACATATTTGTCTCCATCAGTTTTAGTCAGCACCTGTCCTGGTTGATCAAAAGTTAATGATGTGGTGATGATGGGACCTCTGTCTTCTGGTTTCCTCTGACTGGACTGTTTTTGCTCCAAACACAACGTCCTCCTGCAGGGTGTTAAAACCTGAGTATGGAGGATGAAATCAAAACCGTTTCCATCAACACAGATGAAAACCATTCATGTGACTTCCTTCTCCAGGTGCGATGCCCTGTGACAGTGTGCGGCGACGTTCACGGTCAGTTTCACGACCTCATGGAGCTCTTTAAGATCGGAGGGAAGTCTCCAGACACCAACTACCTGTTCATGGGAGACTACGTGGACAGAGGCTACTACTCCGTGGAGACGGTCACGCTGCTCGTCACGTTAAAGGTAAACACTCACCCGTCTGCATCTGGCACTGCAGCTCAGTGAAATTGTTGCCTCTACAAATAACCTCCAGTTCCTCAGAACTCGATTCAACAACAGTGAACACAAAGAGGATCCTGTGGTGTGCAAAACAGTCATGTGACTTCACTCTGCAAATAATGTAGTTTTATTGCGTCACCAGGGTGACGCGTCAGCTGACATCAGCTGACAGAGGAAAGCACTTCCTGCTGCTGTTCGCTCCTGGCTTTCATCACTATGCATTTTACAAAAGTCTATTCACAATGGCATCAAAATTAAAGCATTCTCATTGCTTAGAATTAGTTTTTTATAAAAACATATGTGGCGGCGTGCCTCATACTAGGCTGCCATTTTGCATCGCCGTGTTGAAATGAAAGGGGACAAACTTGTTAGCAATGCTCTTTTTAGGGACACCCCCCGCCCCCAGTGTTGTCGCTACCACAGTCGCTAGTACCTGGGGAGGAGGAGGAGGAAGTAAACACAACCGTGGAGCACACAATCTGTTCTTTTTTCTGTTGACACGGAGGACCATTTTTATTCTTTGCTGCCTGAGAGAGAGGTCACAATACCATGAAAAATAAATGATAATAAGGAGAAAACAAGAGTCTACATCGGGGCGGATTTACGAGATGGAGACAATAAATGAGGGAGATATGTGGCTAAAAACGGACATGGAGGTTGCAGCCTTTCTACTAGACAGGTGAGCTAATTCAATGCAACATTAAAATTTGTGTTTGTGCCATGTTAGAAACAGGCGGAGTTGGTGACTGCCTACATTACTCCGGTTTAGGTCTGATGATTAACCGTTACTTTCTATATAAATGCCATGCTAATGCTAAGCAGCTAAATCAGATGGCTGAATTAGCTCACTTGCAGCCGTTCAGCTCTGCAGGCTGCTAATGATGCAGCTGTGTTGGGGAAGGAAAACATCTAAAAGGTGCAGGTAGTAGCTCTGGAGGACCAGTTATGTGCTCCTCTGTCTATAGAAACAAACCTCGTCACTGACAAGGCAGGTGATGTGGACGTTGCAGAATCCATTGGATCCCCTGACCACTACTGTATTCTTGGAAGGCGGAAGGCGATGGGGGGAGGTGGGGGGAGAGGGTAAAGTCGTCGTAAATCTGCAGTTTGACCGTTAGATGTGGCTGAAGATTACACACTGGGACTTTAAGGCTTTTCTAGAAGGGATTTATCTTCATCACTTTACAACTAAGAAAATATTGTCAGACATTAGACAACATTCTCCATTTTCACCCTGATTTTTGCTGTTTTTATTATCAGGCTGTGAATGAGATCAAAACCCTTCAATAAGGAACTGAAAACTCAGACTGGAGCATGAGTGGGAAGTTTGTTGTGGGAAGTGCTGCTGAAGTTGAGATTTTTTCTAAGAGAACGAGTGGAAAACAGCCATGTTTGATTGTAAAATTGAACAAGTTTTTTTTGGAAGACGAGATCCAGGCAGATTAATAGAAATAAAGCAGAACATCAGTAACGGCTGAAAGCTGACGGGACGGTGAGATTTATTATCAGTTGATCTCAGTGTTATGGATTAACATTTCCCTGGTTTTCTCTAACATCATTTTAGACACATTTCTTTTAGCACTATGATTTTATAAGTCTCACAAATAGCCAAACAGGAACCGGAATGTGTCACATGACCGATATGAACCAATGACATTAGAGATTGAGATGAGCCATTGAAAACTGAGCTTAGCATGAAACTCTCCCTTTCACCATCATCATCACCATCATGTTGGACCCCCTCGAAAACGAGAATGCGCATCTCGTAGGGTTAATCCAAATAAAGACATTTCTAACGTGATGAGATGTTGAGACGAAGTATTCAGATGTGTTGGGTGCAGACAACCGCTGCATCAAACTTTAACAGGATTTTAGATTTGGAAAATATTTGGAATAAAGCACCTGGCAGTGAAACCTTTATAGATCTGCTGATGGTTGATAGTTTCACTCAGTAATCGGACGTCCTTCAGGGAGCTGCATCCTAACGCAGAGCTTCTGCTGTGTCCAGGTTCGTTTCCCAGAGCGAATCACCATCCTGCGAGGCAACCACGAGTCGCGGCAGATCACACAGGTCTACGGCTTCTACGACGAGTGCCTGCGGAAATACGGCAACGCCAACGTGTGGAAGTACTTCACAGACCTGTTTGACTACCTGCCGCTCACCGCGCTGGTCGACGGACAGGTACGTGCTGCATTCAGGGGCCCGGTCTTCTACTTCCTGTTGGGCTGAGCTGTTGGATGCTCCAACAGTATGAGATCGGCAAACCTCAAGATCGCCCGCTTGCTTGCATGCAGATTTAAATGATGAGACTGGAGAAGTTAAACATGAGTCTGTCTCTGCAGATCTTCTGTCTCCACGGAGGCTTGTCCCCCTCCATAGACACTCTGGATCACATACGAGCTCTGGACCGCCTGCAAGAAGTTCCACATGAGGTATGAACAAACAGATCAGAGGCTGTCAGGTTTCATTCAGGGGGGAATCATCTTTTTCTTGTTGAAACTGTAATCTGAGTGTCGTCATTTGTCTGAAATAATCAACGTGAATGACGGAGAGCACGATGAGCTTTTATAGTTATCTGGATTTTAATGATTAAAGCATTCCAGATTTATAACTCTTCCTCCTTCTTCCTCAGGGTCCGATGTGTGACCTGCTGTGGTCCGACCCTGACGACCGCGGTGGGTGGGGCATCTCTCCCCGTGGTGCTGGATACACCTTTGGACAGGACATCTCTGAAACCTTCAACCATGCCAACGGCCTCACCCTGGTGTCCCGCGCCCATCAGCTGGTCATGGAGGTAATGAAGTCACGCTCTTCATCCCCAACACGACTCTCACTTCCAGTCTGACCGGAGTCTTCATCAGACACAGCTGGACGGGTCAGACCAGGACCATTTATCACGATTGTAACAGACCGTGTCTTTGGTGGTTTGTAAACATCCATGTTTCCATGACAACATGGCTTTTTACACACACAGGGTGTGTCTCATTTCGGGGTCTTCACACTACCTGGTGCGCAGTCTACGAAGGCAACGGAGTATCCTCCGTAGGCTGCGCACTACGAAGCCGTTTATTCCTTCATGAAGTGAGACATCCTGCCTGGTGTGTGAGGAGAGGATCTCCGTCGTGCTCCAGTCCCCAAAGCTTCTAATTACTGCTGCTAATTCCTTCAGATAACTCCACGTGGAGCCAGAAATGTACAAATCTACTTTAGTGGCTGACATTGTTTTTTTTGTTTGTTTTTAAAAAGCATGTGAACACTTTTCTTAAAAATCCCCAAATTTTAAATATTGCATTATTTTAATGCCACAATTTTACAAACTTAGGTTCTTTTTTTATATACTGTACTGTTTCCAAAAAAACCACGGTTAAAACATCCTCCGCATGACGTTCCAGCTGCCTGTCATCCGGCAGCTGTTGCCTGGTGACAGGCTCTGCTCTTACTTGTTGTTGAATTATGGGAGAAATACAGGAAACATCTCCAGCAGCCTTCGTTTCAAGCTAAACAATGTTCGGGTTTGGAGGGTGGATTCGGAGGCTCCTTTAGCGGATTTGGAATTGGTACGGTGCTCGGCGCGCTGCTGCGACATTTGCACCCTACGTATCCGCACTTCGTAGTGCGCTGACCCCAGAATGAGACACAGCATCAGATCCTGCAGCTTCAGTAATTTTTCAAAGATGGCTGCTGTTAGAGGAGCGCAGTAACAGCAGTCAGCTAACCCGACCACCTGTTTGCTCTGCTGTATCCTGCACCTGTCCGTCATCTGACCCAGCATCTGCTCACTGATGAAGACTTTTCTGTCTCATGGGACTGTTTGTGTATCTCCAGGGCTACAACTGGGGCCATGACAAGAACGTGGTGACCATCTTCAGTGCTCCAAACTACTGCTACCGCTGTGGAAACCAGGCAGCCATCATGGAACTGGACGACACTCTGAAATACTCTTTGTAAGTAGGAAGTAGACGGCTGTGAAATCGCTTCACCAGCTTAAGGGTTAAAAAAGGGTTTTCCAAATCTGTGAATTTGTAATATCACATGAACACTCATTATAGATCTTAATTTGGTTTATTTCTGTCTTTTGATGTCAACAAAATGAGATAAAGTCAGTTAAATTCCAGCTAAAGCCCCTCTGCTGTGTGCAGAATAGATAAATCCTACATATTAACTCTGGATTTGTCTCAGAAAACATAGAAAAGGCTCCAGGACCTCCGCCTCCACCTGGGAGGATTCTTTCTGGAAACTAGATTATTATAATGTTTTCTGAACATTTCAAGGAACCAAGAAAAGCATGAAAGTACCCCGACTTCCAGCTGTCCTGTAGCAGAGAAGCTGCTGTTTCTCACATGAATGATGCTGGAACAGGGGAAGTAAAGGAACAAGAGCACATGTCTGGAATCAAATGTTTGCTGCTACAGACAACTGCTCACTGACCACTGAAAGGCATCGACTTCGTGCCAAGTTTTGGTTATGTTAGAGAAGTAAAACTATCCCTTTTTTCCTCTGTATGATGTAGTGAACACGGCTCAGCTTGTCACACTGCAGAGAGTGGCTGAGTGAAACTGCTGCACTGAGCGGCTGTATCTCATACAGAAGCTACAGCAGCTCCTCAAAGCAGCCGGCCCAAATTCTGCTCTCTGTCGGAGGCCTGTTGCTCGGCAGCACCAGCTTCCCTCTGACCAGCTTTCCTGTGATTCAGCTGACTAATAAAACCCTGTAGTAACACTGGTGGAAGACAGTCGTCAAGCCAAACATCTACAGCAAAATGCCTCCTGAGATGAGAGAAATGCCCATGATGCGTCCATATCATCCAGATCCCCAGCAAATGCTGAAAGAGTCCAAACATCACCACATTTCTAACAAGAAGTTGCAGCTTCAGCATCACTGAGCAGTGAAATGTTTCCAGTGTTCTGTAATAAACACTAAAACATTGCAATGTCCTTCTGGGATAGTTAGGTTCTTTTGTCAAAACTGATTTCACTGGAGTTTTGAATCTAGTAAATAATCAACTTGTTCCATTTTTCACAAAAGCTGCAGCAAAATCAGACTTTTAGGTGCAACAATCTAAAAAAGGAAATCCCTGATGGACTGGTAAACCACTGGTTTCTATGATGTAACCAGTTACTGATCATTTATCCTGCAGAAGATGTAAGGTGTTGAATGGATTTCCTGTTTTATGTTTGGCCGAGAAGAGATCACGACACAAAGAAATCGCACCAGGTTGATGTTCATCCTTCAGTTTAGAGGAAATAACTCTTCCTCTGCTGCAACTGTGTGGTTCAGAGACGATCCTTTATGGAAACTTATAATGCTGAGGGATCTTTACACTTACTGATTGTGATGTTTCATAGGGCAATCAGGGTTAGTTTTTTAAGAAAAACTCCTACATTTGAATTCACTGGATGATAAAAAATATTTTTCCCCTAATTTTCCGTACGTGAACAGTTTGGTGTTCAGCATCATGGCTCCTGATGTTTGTGATCTGAAGTGTGTCATCCTCGTGTCAACAGGAAGTTGTCATTAACCAACCTCTTCTTCCTCTCCAGCCTGCAGTTTGACCCCGCCCCTCGCCGCGGCGAGCCTCACGTGACCAGACGCACTCCCGACTACTTCCTGTGAATGTCAGAGCCCTCCCCGTCAGCCATCCATGAAGCCCCACCCACCCCCCTCCCCCACCTCCGCCCACTCATTTTGGATGGAAAGATATTAATACTAATGATGATGATGATGATGATATACTGTACCAGGAAGAATAAAGTCAAACAATTGGCTGATGAGTTCAATATTTTAACAAAAAGAGCAACTTAAAGAGCGGCCCCTTCTACAGTCGTGTTGTCGGTATGCTGTCGTTAATGCTGTGCTTCTGGGGAAAACAACACGTAAACTATGATCTGTTTTCTTTTTCTTTTTGTTTCTTACATGTTTGAAAACAAGATAATAAAACAACCGACGTGGACCAAATGTGCCATATTCTGATCCTTTACAACGCGCAAGGTTTTCTGTTTTTTTTTTTTTCTTCTTTTTTTTTTAGACCTCACTATAACCCTACCTGACGTTAACACACCACACATCTCCATGGCATATGTGCTTTTTTCTGTTGCAAAATCATTTTAAAAAAGATGGAAAATAGAAAAAAACAAAACAAGTTTGCTTTAAGTAGTACAGCTGTCAGTTTTAGCTGTCCAGGCTGCAGCCGGTGGTCATCTCAGCAAGTATATTACTGTAATTTGAATTAAGACAACAGACGTATGAAATAAAATGTCTTATTGACAAAATCCTGGGCTCAGTCTCTTTTCTTCAGTGGTAGACTACACATTCATGTTGTTTCCTTATAAAACCTTAATCTAATTAGAAGCTGGTGGTTACAACCTTCTACTGGAATCTGATTGTGGTGTTTTAATGTTAAATTTATGTAAAGGAATAAACATTACTTTATAATCATCCTGTTAAATCCAATCTTGCACAAATGCTTCATTCCATCCTGAACATACAGTACCATGTTTTAAAGAGAGGCTAATCTCAAAATATTTAAGCATCTAATTTAGTTATGTTAATCTTACAAATAGCCTAAGTTACACGTTTTATTAGATTAAGAGGCTTTGATAAATCACAAAATTACACCGCATTCACAATTTAAAAACTGAAAAACGCTCGTATTTCTTTCCAAAGGTTGGTTTTAGTGGCTGCTGTAACTCCGTCTGTCCACTAGATGGCGGTATTGTGGGTCACCTGGTGAAAGTGAACAGTAGAAGAAGAAACGACGTTAGCTTCCTGTTAAGCTAACTGCTTGTATATGACTATCGGTTGGCTACCCTGGAGGTAGGTTTTTATGACTTTTTATTTAATCAAAATGTTATTTATACAATGTTTATTTCAGCTACCTATTTAACTATTGTATGGTTTCTTTTTAATGCAAAAACGCTGTTAATCAGGCGGTTTTCTAGCTAGCTTGTCAGGTAAGTTATGCTAAAAACAACAGCTCTTTATCAGTAATCCTTAACAGCTTTCACTGTTGTACAGGACTGTCTCAGAAAATTAGAATATTGTGATAAAGTTCTTTATTTCCTGTAATGCAATAAAAAAACATGAAAT
>JBBDHI010000012.1:28028470-28038617 GCA_037177115.1 Craterocephalus stercusmuscarum | reverse complement strand
GATAGATAGATAGATAGATAGATAGATAGATAGATAGATAGATAGATAGATAGATAGATAGATAGATAGATAGCCTTAAAAGATATCTATATATCTAAGTTAGGAGCTCTCTGAGAGGATTCTTAGAATTTTTGGTTAGCAACAATATTCAGCTTGTAGGGGAATGAGATATCATTAATCCAAGGCTGGATGACACCATACTTTCATGTTGTTTCCCTTCAATTGGAATGTGGAGCTGAAATGATGACTAATCAGACCAGGAAACCTTTTTCCATCTTCTATTGTCCAGTTTTGGTAAGTTTAGGGAGAACTGTAGCTTCAGTTTCCTGTTCTTAGCTGCTATGACAAGAGTGGCTGGCTGTGTTAATTCCTGACAGACCTCACATAGGACAGAAATGATAAAAAAAAAACTCAAGCAGGAGGTTAATGGAAGCCACTTTATTATCTGAACACATGTGTCAGTTAGTACTGCTTATGGATGTGGACATAGAAGCACTGATTGTACTGACATCATTGTTGGACAGCAGGTTAAAATGAAAGACACACTACAACAAGAGCCATTAAGGTCAAACACAGGAACCAAGCATAAACTGAATAATTACAGACAATAAAGCACACTGTCAGAAACACTGCAGGGGAGGAAGACGAGAGGTCATCTAGCTACAATGCATATCTATCACTTAAGTCTCTGAGCTACAGCTCTACCTGCCATCAGACATCAGACAGCTTTATGTTGGCATTTCAGACACTTTACTAAAAAATGGGTGATCTGTTCAGCGTGGTGTGTTTGACTCTACATGGGAAATACACCATTAAAACAGCCTTACGTCAGCTACATCAATAGACCATTTTGTTCCTTGAATATCACTTAGTCATCTAAAGTCACTAACACAATAATAAATAGACTGAATCCTGGGCTGGTAAGGACGCTGATGTTATATCATGATCATTTGGTCGAAAACTAGCAACCAGTGCCAAATGTTTTAGTTATTTAATTTCCCTTTATTATCAGGATAAAAAGGAAATATACATTGTAAAAACAGCCCTTCATTACCAATTTCAGATCAAATTTTCAAAAAACCTTAAAGGAGCTAAAAGCGAAATTTTTCGCCGCTAAGTGGTGTAATGCGGAGCTGTCTCTTAAACCAAAACAAAGCCTGTGACAATCCATGCCTCTCTACCTCTACCAATATATCCGATACATCTGCATAGTGGCCCTCATTTATTAAACGATCGTACGACCAAAATCTGTATGTATGACCATTTCCACGCAAAACTCAGCATTTATCAATATGGACTTGAGCGTAGGATACGATCAAATCTCCAGACAGCTCTGAGCTCGTGTACGCAAATCTGAGTCAGTGTGGGTTTGTGGTGCAGCTCAGCAGAACCTAAAAAGTGTTTATTGAAAAATAAACTTCAAACCGTCATTCAAGCATGTAAACAGCTCTTGAAATAGCTAATAATAATAAATCCAAAAAGGCAGTGATAACAGCTGCTGGTCTTTGAGGTGCAGAACAAGGGATGGACCCTGTGTCCGGGTTCTGGTGGTCTGGCACAGCAGGCCCGCTCTGGGAGGACTGTGATGCCATGTTGTTGGTGCCTGACTCTGAAACATCAAATCTGAATAAAAAGTGTGAACCTGTGTAACATGTCCGCTTTGTGTCAGTTACTAATTAACAACCCTCTGGATCCTCCGCAAGGGCATCTGTGTCGTCTCTTCCTGCGATTCCGGAGACATAGTCGGACCCGATTAATCCCGCTATTACTGCTAGTACCTCTCTTTCCATGGTTTCACCTCATTGGGTGAAGTCCCTGAACTATGAATATGGGCATAACATTTAAATGACGATGGAATTCAGCCATGGCATTTATCAAACAGCATCTATTCATACAACGAGATTGGTCAGATACGAAACGTTTAATTAACCTTAAATGGGTCCAATCGTATGATCATTTTTACGAACAAATGTGCGCTCATTCTCACATAGTTTGATAAATGAGGGCCATTATTTTTAGGTATATTCACAACACAGTTTTTTCCAGTAAACGTGGATCAGATTTTTAGCTTTAGCGTGACGCTCTTTCTCTGCCAATGTGGTTAACTTTTGGAATGTACGGATTCCGATCAGCCAGTAAGAGCGTTCCCCTAGGTATCTGGAAGTTATGGAAGTTAACTCCAATGGCCGAGAAAGAGCGTCATGCCAAAACTAAAAAACTAGCCGCTATCGCTAACTAAACTAGTTGGACGTGATATCGAGTGTAGCTCCTTTAAGAGGAAGTACTCTCTGACAGGAGCAGATACGGCGCGTTTTATTTATATTTTTCTTAATCTTATTTCATTCCATCGTGGGGCGACAAAGTATTCTTTTTTTTAAAAAAATGACTAAGCTCGGGAACAAGCATGGCGATTTAGAACAGGTGGGATTTATCAGCAGAAAGTACTTACAGTAAATAGGATATTCTAATTCTAAATTTTAGTCCTATGCACAAATTTAGAGCCTTTACTACGCATGGTTGATAAATGAGGCCCGAGGAGCATCTTAATTGGTCTGTTCTTCTTTTTCCAAGTCTTTCTGGGCTTTCAGAAGGCGAAGAGGGGTGATGATTTCAGTTGATCCTGGAAAAGAAAATATGAACGTGATTAGATCTCACTGTATTTTCAGTTACCTGAGTGGTCTGAGACAGTTTTGAGCCAAGAGCTTTGTAGTATCTTTGTATTCCGAGTTCAGTGTCACTTACAGTAGGATCAACCGGTGACATCGCCAGCCGAATTTCAGCCCTGGTTGTTTTGAGTATAGCCCCGGTAGCCAAAACCGGTATGTCACTGTAGCCTATGTGACAGGACCAAGGAGGGCCAGGGCAGGGATTGATCCCACAACCTCCCAGGTGAAAGCCATGCACGCTGACCAGTCAGCCAAAGGGATATCCCTGTGGCCAAGTAGCCAGGGCGCATCATCAGTCAGAGGCATAGTGGTAGGACCTCACATTGTCACACCTATATGGATGCTTTAAACTTAACTTCCACCCGCTTCCCCAGTTGCTCCACTCCATTGTTTCTAATCAGTCACAGGTGTGAGATGGGGTGGGGTTACGGCAGGGGGGCTCCTGTCTGTCTCTGCATTGAGCCGGTTTTACCCGGTATCATTAATTACGCCCAGGCTGTAGAGAGCCCCATTAATTATGAACCAGGCTGTAAACATGTTTAATTCTGCTGTAAAGTTGCCGTTTTTAACATGGGACCCAATGGAAAATTGCTCTGTTTTGCAGCCAGCACCTAGCGGATGAGGAGTGAACTGCAATTTTTTGCGCTTCCGCATTGGCATCACTTTTTTATAGTGAGAGGTTGCCGCTTGAAAACCAAATTTAACCTAACACCCAAAGAATACAACTTTGTCTGTTTTGTGTTTTTTTTTCATTCTCCCCGAAGTACGGATTAAAACCTACATACCCAGAAGAGAGGAGGAAAATCAGTCTTATCTTTGAGTGAGCTATTATTAAAGTTTTCCTTTCAATTGTACACCATTGCATTACTTTTCAATATAACTGCTAATGAGCTGCAAATGATTTTCACTCGGTTTGGTTTGTTTAAGTCTTACATTTTTGATACAGGAAATTGCTGGAATTATTAATAAGTCAAGATGCCAAACTGTTTTGCAGCCTATGGACGCTCTTACTGTCGTGATCTCAGTATGACAAGCAGTGGGATCACCTTTCACCTGTAAGATATAAGATATGTTTATGCTATTCATTTGTCACTTTTAGGATGTGTGTACAATAGGGGCTGTTACACTGGCGCAGCTGTACTATGATATAATAGTTTTGCAAGATTGTTGATCAAATCAAACTTTATTTCTTTTATAGGTATTCATGTATAGTTTTTTTGGAAATATCAAGTGGTAGTAATGGGAGCACTTGAGCAGGAAGACTTGTGGTGTCACTATAAACTATAAACATAAACTGAAGTATAATGTAGCTCCTGTCATTGTAATGGCTGCTGGGTTTATGATGTTTTGGGGAGAGTGTGGAGAATAATGAGGCGGCTGGTGCGCCTCGCAACTTGTACAGAACGCAACACTGCCGTCTTTGTGTTGCCATGGTGACGCATGCTTCCCTTTTCCGGTGGAAGGAAGAGGGCGCCTTATTCATTTCCTTCTTTTTTTTGCACTCTCCCTCTGACTGAAGTGCCCTTTGGCGGCCCAATCCCAACACAGTTTGAGAACGGGCCAGTATGTTGCTTCCAGTATGTTGTTCCAGAATGTTACCCATCGCCATAAACACACACAAAATAACCAGGTACAGTCTATGTGCGCATGTGCAGAGGAGAGCAGCAGTTAGTGCTGCCTACAGAGAGCACGCGAATGGATGCTGGTTGGTTCAAAACCGCAAAGTTTAAAAAGAAAAGAAAAAAGCTGACACTGGAGAGAGAACAGATGGGTGGACAATGGGTCTGTCATAATCAGCGCATTTGCTCTACATAATGCACTACTTTTGAGTGTAAGTGCAGTTGCAACTAAAATCCAGTGCACTGCAAAGTTCCTGGATTCTGCCCTAAAAATGGTAAAAATGTAGAATGATGTTCACTACTCGCACTAAATGGACGCCTTCTTGCTGACTTGGCGGAAGAGGCAGGATCATAATGGTATCTTTGGAGCTGAATAATAATGTTGGACAATTAAGCAGTGGCGATCCCAGCAGCAGTGGAGGCTGTATATCTAAGTGCCGTAAAGCAGGTTTTGTTATGTTCTGACCAGGCAGAGTTGCAAGTGCTGTTTTCAAGCCACAGACCCCGAGAGGAGGTGAGGGAACATCGAATCACTCCATAAACACGTTGTTTAGCTCCACAAGGATTCAGAAAAGCATTTATTGAGGTAAAAATGTTGCATAGTTCTGCTTTAATCATTTGCTTGATCTAGTTTTAACTCATGGCATAGATTCTGATCATTTCCTAATAACATTTCAGTTTACTTTACTTGACTACACAATGGCTGAGAGTGCGGCTATAGTAGATGTTTATCAGATGGTGCTATAACCAAATTAAAAAAATTCAGTTTCATCTGTATTTTCTACAGTGTCGTGTTTAAATATGATAGAGAGCACCCACCTAAGCTTGAATCCAACAGAGGTTGATCATTGCATTGATAAAACATCAGCTTTAATGCATACAATGTTAGATAATGTTGCCCCACTAAAAAAGAAGGTAATTAACCAGAAGGCTCGGGTTCCTTTAACTCCCAGCTGAGATTATTGAATTAGGCATCAAGGCGACTGGAAAGGAAATGGCGCTCATCTGGTCTAAAAGAGTCTCAATTAGCCTGGAAAGAAAGTTTCATCATATATAAGGAAGCCCTGCGTAAGGCTAGAACAGCTTATTATTCGTCATTGATAGAGGAAAACAAGAACCCCAGGTTTCTCTTCAGTACTGTAGCCAGGCTGACCAAAAGTCATAGTGCCGTTGAGTCATGAATTCCCTTAACTCTCAGTTCTGATGATTTCATGAGCTTTTTCATAAACAAAATGAATTCTATTAGGGTAAAAATCCAGGATATCCTTCCCGAAATTGATAATAATTCCCCTTCAGAGAAATCTGTGGACCCTGACTTATGTTTGGACAATTTCTGTCCTGTACAGCTCACTGAGCTTACCAGAATAATTACTTCATCTTAACCTTCAACTTGCATTTTAGACCTCATCCCAACTTAACTTTTTAAGGAAGATTTTCCCTTAATTGATACGTCCATACTGGAGCTGACATACATAACTCTACTGACTGGATATGTACATCATTCATTCAAAACTGCCGTTATCAAGCCTTTATTTAAAAAAAACAACTCTTGATCCAGAAGTCTTAGGTAATTATAGACCTATATCCAACCTCGGTTTATGTATAAAATAAACTTTCTCCTCTCTCAACAGATCTCGGTGGATCAAATGTCATGATTGCATCTATTGTATATATCCTTCTATGTACAAAGTAGAAGGATATATACTGTATATATCTCTTTCTACACTCTTTCACTCTTCTTTTTACACTCTTGGTCTCTTACCCCGTTTTCCACTCTATTTCTACACAGTTTTTCTCTCCTCTCCGCCCACCCTCTCTTTCAGTCCTCTTTCTTCACTCTCTTTCTACAATGGCTTTCTCTCTTCTTTTTCCACACACTATTTCTACACTCTCTTTCCATCTTCACTTTGGGCTCTCTCACTCTGTCCTCAATACACGTTCACCCTTGCCATTTCTTTCCACCCCCAACAGATGGCAGTCGAGGCAGATGGCCGCCCTCCCTGTTAAAAGGGAGTTTTTCTCCCCACCGTCGCCTGAAGCTTGCTCAGAAGGGGATTGATTGGCATTGTTTGACCCAGATCATGTCGATATTTTTTAATGTTGTGATCCAGAAGATTGAAATTATAGGGAGTAATGGATTGGCCGTTGGGCCTTTTGGGATTTCCCCTGGTTACTGACCCTATGGTGGTTTTCTCTCCTTTGAGTTTTAACTAAACTGAATAGAATTATTAAGAGATTGTATAGCCTGGGATGAATGATGAAATCAGGGATGAAGACAGAGGTTGTATAAGGTCACCACCAGGGAAATCTACGAAAATGTTGCCCGAAACATAGGGTCAATAACTTCACGAGGGTAAAGGCAGTTTGACTGCAGAGAACAGCTGGTGAGGACAACACTGGGCAGGATCTGGAGTGGGAACAGTGGAATTCACAAAGCACACTGAGACATGCATATTTACTTCAAAGTCTGTTCACTCTGCAGCTGGTTCTTCTGTCCCCTCTGGTGGGGCGTTAGGGTCCAGGAAGTCTGGGTGTTGCAGCTCCTTTAGGAATTTAGTGGGTGTGAGGATGTGGGTGCCACCTATAAATGAGAAGATCCTAAAAGCTTAGGGTGGAATCATTTCTGTTAAACACCGCTGAAAAAAATGGCAAGGAGATGGTCGGAAGGCACGTCGTCATAATGTAGAACATAAATGGGTTTTAAAGCGGACTAGACAGCACCAGTGTGAATGTGCCCCTACATAACAAATATAAAACAAATAACACCTGAAATGATGCAGGATTTAATACAACCTTAAGCTCTTTCATACTTCCTTAGTATCAAAAAAAGTCCTTTTCCTGCAATCAACATGTTTGTTGCACTCACACTCTACTATCAGATTGACTACCACTCCCTGTTACACTGAACTAGGCTTTACATGATCAGGATTTTAGGGACCGATCATTAATCAGAGCGTTTAAAAGAACGATCACCAATTTGATCACAAGGAATCAAATGTGCCCATTTAAATGACTTTTTACCCATATTTATACAGTTTATGGAGTATGTTAAAAACAATTTCTGTTGACAGTTTTTTTGTCCTGAGCTGACTGAGATGAAAAGGTTAAACATCAATAACCTCTATGGGCATTCAAGTTTAATCAGGACCAACCTAAATAATTCAAGACTCAAATAATGGGCACAACAACTTAACTTCTTGTCAGTAGGCTACTTTAATGCAATTAAGTTACTTTTCAGGTACAGTATATGCAAAGAAGGGCAGTGAAGGGCAGTGATCAGTCTCAAAACTTTCATATAACTCATTCATTTTTCATTCTTTTTTCTGTACTGCTTGTCTAATAACTATAAAATTATTTGGTCACAGTAGTGAGACGTCTCTATTTTCTTTGTTAAAAAAAGGTTCAATCGGTGTAAAAGACTGCTTTACATTTTTACAGCATTTATGTTTTCAGCTATTTTCACACTTGCATCATGGAATATGTGCAGTAAAGTCCATCCGATCTTTAACCAATGTTTTTAACCAGCATTTTTAAAAAATACCACTTCCTCTGGGAATTATTTTGTCCCTGCCACGTTCAGACTCCGGGTCGGCACAGCCTCCCTTCGACTCTGTCCGCAACGTTTTCTTGTGCGTTCAGCCACAATGACGTGCCGGAACATCTCAGCTTTTATGACGGTACAAGTCCATTACAGCTCCGAGGTCAGTGAGCAGAACGTTTATTAAAGCGGAACGGTATAATAGATGAGGTTCGCAACACGACTGCTTTCCAGAGCATGTCTGAAAGGGGCTTATTATGTGACTGGTGGACAATAAATTTTTTACTTATTTATTTAATTTACACACCATCACTGGAGCAGTGTCACAATCACAATGACGTCATTGATCGGATCGGTGAATGAAGACTTTAGTGCTAATATGAAAAATTTTAATAAATTTTAAATATCGGTCGATCCGATCAAGCCAATCCAATTGGTGGAAAGTGTAGACTGACCTGAGAAGGATGTGATGTCACATTAATTTAACCAGTAAAATTGGTAGGCTGCAACTTTAAGAACCAGGAAACTCCAGTAAACTCACCAATCAGAGCTTCCCACTTGCCATTGGCTTGTGTGACCTCATACACACAACGCATCTCACTGTAGGTCACCCCTCCGATGATGAAGACGATTATTCTGGGCCCTGTCTTTATCTCTGTGGGGCCCCTGTTCTTGTGCCAATTACCATAGCGAGCGCTACATAATGAGAGCAGAACAGATGGATGTTTCTAGGAAAGGACTGAAGGATTTATCTCTCCTAGTATATAAACATGATGCTGGAACAGTAAAGATGGATGCAGTTTATTCAGTGTGTTATTTCTCACCTTGATGGAGCACTGGCTTTGGCAGACACCTGTCGCTGGGAAATATACGGGTACTGCTTAGGGTCAAGTTTGTCCTCAATTGCATCCTATGGGAAGGAATGAGGAACTTTTTATCAAAAAGTAATATCAAATCTTGGTCAGGAGCTAATAGGAAGAAGTCAAAGATACATGTCAAACATGAGCCAGTTTGAGTGTCTCTTCAGATACCTCAATGAGGTCTTTGACAAGCGGGGTCCACCTAGAGAGCTGGTACGTCTGCTCACTGATCCGTTCTTTGCGATCCGGCTTCTTGGCTTTCTTGGCAGTGCCCTGTGTAAACAGGAGTGCTTGTCAGTCATGAGCAGACGTATATGTAAATGCTGTGCATGAAGTCTGTTTTATTCAATGTATAATATCTTTTTTTCTATAAAGTTCTTAGAACAGCCTCTAGTTTAATTTGTTTTTATTGTCTGAACTGGAATGTATACAGTAAACTGAGGCTTCCAATAATACTGTGGTGGATAGGCTCCACTCCTACAGCAGTGTGGGCTGTTCCATACGCTTGCGTTGGCACATCTGAAAGAAAAGCAGCTCTCCCACAGGGCTGTGGGAGGTGTGGTTTTTATTCTGGGTGGGGCATGGGGGGCATCATAGTAGCCCTGCAACTTCCCTCAGCGGCAGCACACCTCCCAGCTTTTAATTCCACTTAGACACAGAACATAAGTAACATCTGCAACACATAAACACGTTTTGGGGGAAGGGACATGCGGGGTCAAGGGGCATGGCCGTTCAGGTGGCCGTACCCCTTCCTCAGTGCAGTTTCTGCCCCTCAATTTTAGCCCTCTTTTTTTAATTGCACATAGTACATGCTACATTCCATCAATAGTGGGGGAGGCGAGGGGGATGGGGGCATAAAGCACCCTTATCCCTGTGGGTGGCACCGGGGCGGGCTGGGGCGGGCCGGGTGGCCTGTCGCCTTGGCCTGGGGCGTTAGCGGGCTGCCCCAGGGGGTCGACTGCTGGCCCTGGGGGGCGAGTATGGCCTGAGTTGGGAATGGGGCTGGGGGCGGGGTGTGGCGATGGGTGCTGGGCTCATGTCTCCTCGCTTCGTGGCTGGGGCTGGCCCCCCGGGGCATAGGGTGGTGGGAGGATGGATGGTGGGAGGATGGTGTATGTATGGAAGGATGGATGGTGAGAGGATGGTGTATGTGTGGGAGGATGGTGTATGTGTGGGAGGTAAAAGGTGTATGTGTTGGAGGAGGGATGGTGTATGTGTGGGAGGTAAGAGGTGTATTTGTGGGAGGATGGATGGTGTATGTGCGGGAGGATGGATGGTGTATGTGTGGGAGGAGGGATGGTGTATGTGTGGGAGGTAAGAGGTGTATGTGTTGGAGGAGGGATGGTGTATGTGTGGGAGGAGGGATGGTGTATGTGTTGGAGGAGGAATGGTGTATGTGTGGGAGGATGGTGTATGTGTGGGAGGTAAAAGGTGTATGTGTTGGAGGAGGGATGGTGTATGTGT
>JBBDHI010000012.1:27669766-27682978 GCA_037177115.1 Craterocephalus stercusmuscarum | reverse complement strand
TTTAACAGTGAAGTTATTGATCAATATTAGCATTATTATTGATAAATCACTATATAAAATTATCAAAATTATGCAAAAGTTTATTTTCCCAAAATAGCTTATGCAGTATAACCATGAGGAGATCATTGATGTGTGTAGCGATTTTAGAGTAACTATATTGTAAAACAGTGGAGTTATTGATTTTTGTTTGCAGCATCAAACTGGTATTGCAATTTGCAGACAGTCCCCGAATGCTGAAGGCTTTGCATAGAGATCAATGTTGTCCTTCTATCGCGGAGAACGGCTTTTTTTCTAAACAAATCCAATTTTTGGCTCTTGTAGCTCGTAGTCTATCCTATTAAATACTAAATTAATTTAACTGTCTGGAATATGCAGCAACTAAATCGCTGTCTAATTCAAATACCAGTTTTTAATCTAAAGTCACACTTTTAAGCATATAAGAAGCTAAAATATTAATTCAAGGGTTATAGTCGTACTTCCATGACGGAACGAGTGTGTTCTAGAACCAGAGTTACCGTGTTCTTTGGAGCCCGCTCCATCAAAAGACACCTGTATCTGATTGGTTACTGCTGGTTGCCACTGAAACGCATCATAGCTCATTACCATAAAGTTAACTGAGTTTCATCTTCTTATCTGGTGCCGCTTTGGCCGCCCAAGACGTGTGGCTGACGGCAGCAAAAGCCTTGGCCGCTCAAGATGCCCGGTTCTTATTGGAAATGTTTTAACTACTGGCGTCCTTGCCGCTTTTGCCGCTTTTGGTCTGAACGCACAGTTATAGCTAACGTGCATTTGTTCCGTGGAGTTCTGTGTTTACCCCCTCCTCTTTTCGATGCCACACTTCTCACTTTGTGCTGTATTGCTGTAGCATCTGCTGAAGCCTTTTGATGGATGCCCTTGATGCACATAAAGCATGAATGCACGTATCTGTAAAATATGCAAATAGGGGCTGCTATTCATCGTAGTTTAGACAGTTGCGATATGTTTATTGTGCAGATTAATATCACAAGCTAAGTTTTTGATATATTGTGCAGCTATTTGTAGTGGGTCTGGATTGTCTGATCTGCAGTACCAGAATATACCAGAAATTTGAATCTGTTGACAAACATTTAGCAACTTAATGAACTAAGTTTAGCATGTCCCGCGCTGGATTTATCAACATGTTGTACTAAAGTCAGAAAATAACCCTGAAAGGCCAGCAATGATGCCTGCTGCCTGCTTCGAAATGTTAAAGATTAATCACAGAGAGAAGGAGATGAAGACAGAGAGGAGAGGAGGAGACAAGGAGGCACGCTTGGAACACACAAGACGAAATTCCTGCATGACATTTGTGTTTCATCTATCCTTCTGTTTCTGTCCAATCACATGCAGCTGGCGTGCCGGGGGAGGAGCCTCGCTGCTCTGTGTGTCGAGAGGTCGACCAAACCTCTGACAGCCAATCGAAACTGAACAACCAAATCCTGATTTGTGGGAAGTGTGGCATCGGTGAGTGAGCTGTTGATCCAGCTGTATATCTCATGGATTCATAAACCTGATGATGATGTCATCCCGCATGTGTGTGCCAGGTTTCCATCAGCTGTGCCATGTTCCTCCAGTAGAGGGCAGCAGCAGTCTGGGCCCATGGTTCTGTCGACGTTGCGTTTTTGCTTTGGCTGTCCGGGTACAGACTTTTCTCCTTCATCACTACTCGCCTTGTCCAGCAGACGGATCCTGACCCGCATCCTTGTCTCTCAACAGAAAGGCGGCGCCCTGAAGAAAGGTCCGATAGCCAAAGCTCTGTCAGCCATGAAGCAGGTTCTGCCGTATGACCTGGATTCTCTGGACTGGGACTCTCAGCACCGGACCAATCAGCAGCAGTGTTACTGCTACTGTGGCGGCCCCGGAGAGTAAGACTACCACGCCCTCAGAGCGGTAACGCCCGGCCCAGGTGTTCACTGATGATGATGATGTGTGTGTGTGTGTGTGTGCAGGTGGTACTTGAAGATGCTGCAGTGTTTCAAGTGTCAGCAGTGGTTCCATGAGGCATGTGCGCAGGTTCTGCAGGAGTCCATGATGTTTGGAGACAGGTGAGACCTGCTTGACCTCCTCGTTTCTGCTTCTGTGTCAGATTCTGATGGTTCCGTCTGCCCTCAGGTTCTACCTCTTCCTGTGTGCGGTGTGTAACAAAGGGTCCGAGTACGTCCGTCGTCTGTCTCTCAGGTGGGTCGATGTGGTCCACTTGGTCCTCTACAACCTGTCCATCAGCAGTAAGAAGAAATACTTTGAGCTGGATGAGATTCTGGCCTTCGTCTCAGCCAACTGGGACCACTTACAGCTCGGAAAGGTAAAAGAAGCAGCTGATCCAGACTGAACTGCCACACATCATACTGGGCTGAATCTGAACTGGACCAGAATGAATTTTTCTTATGAGCGAAACTAGACTGAACTGAACCAGACTAAACAAAATCAAACCATTCTAGGCCAAACCAGGCTGACTTGATTTTATGTGAATGTTTTGTCTGTTTTGGTTCAGCTGTCAAACACTCCGCCTGCAGAGAGGGGGCAGCACCTGCTGGACGTGTTGAATAAATACAAGAGCAAGTAAGAAACATACATCGGAGACATCTTTCATTTGTGTCTCTAGGGAACCTTTTTAAAAAATGTAAACGTGTGTTCAGGTTTCTCTGTGGGAAGGAGATTAAGAAGAGGAAGTGCATCTTTCGTCTGAGGACACGAGTCCCTCCCAACCCCCCCACCAAGCTTTTTCCTGAGCGTGCTCAGAATGATGGAGGGCGTGGAAGCAAGAAAGCTTTGGCCAGGTAGTCTATAACAATAAGTTGTTTATAACCTAGTGTAGCCCTTTTTTGTTTATTGTCTTAAAAGCTGGCAGTTTGTAGTCCTAAAACCTGATTCCGTACTAGTTTCTAGTCCTTACAGTTGTCGTCAGAGCTTGTTTTCCAAAGGATTCTTTGCCTGAAATGACAAAGAGACCTCATTTTGCAGAGGACCCTGAAATTCCAAATAGAAAGACGGAATAAAGATGAACTGTTGCACATTTCTTCCTAATATGTTTCATGCTCACTCAGGTTCTCATGTAATATGTAAATGATAGCACTGAGTTCTTGCTATCAATAATTAGGTTCTGAATCTAAATAGTTTTATTGTTAATATCGGTTGGATCCACTTTGTCCACTGACGTCCTGCCTGGGTGATCCGCTCTGGCAGCCTGATAAACTTTAGAGAAGTGACGGAGCTTCTGGGCTGCAGTAATGCTGCGCCTGATGGGACGTTATGGCCCAAAGTAGAAATAGTCTGATGTAAACTAACGCCACATTCAAAGCCATGAATAACGGAATGTATCCCTGGATTGATGTGAGCCTCGTATGAATCACGTTCGTCACCCACAGATGATGTCCAGCTCGGATGTATGTCTGACACGTGTTGCATGGCTGTTGAGACCACGGCTTCATTTAAAAAGATCCGATACGGATCGGATTTGGATTACCTCCTGATGTGTCCCAAATCGGATATGAAAAAGATCAGATCTGAAGTGGTTTGAGGTGTTTACACTGGCAAAAAGATCGGAAATAGGCCAGATTCAGTTGCTGTCTAAACAGGGCCTCAGTGTATTTTGTGTGTGTGTATGTGTTCAGCAGTTCAGCTGACAGAAAGAAGAAGAAGAAGAACAAGTGGCTCCTGGAGGATGCCATTCCTGTTGTAAGATAATTTTTCAGTTGTAAACAAAGTTGTGAAAGTGGAGTCCTGTCCTTGTTGTTAAGTTTAGCTGTATCTGTAGAACGAGCTGTCCTGCAGTTGGACCTCCAACCACCACATGGCCAACATCTTTGACTTTTCTCTGGATGAGCTACAGAGCCTCAAGAGGTGAGATCAATACACATAAAAAAAACCCATCCAGTTCCAGCAGGTTTCATATGTAATGTTGCTGTTCTTCTGCAGCAGTTCAAGTAGAGCCGTTAGTATTGACCAGGACTCCACTGATGCCTCCACCTCTGGTTCAGCCACAACCAGTGCCTCCTACCACTTCAGGTACGAGCTCCTCCATCTTCCTGCTCCTGATGCTACACAGAAACCATCTGATTGTCTCTGACCTGTGTCCTCAGAAGGCGCGTGGGCAGCAGGAAGAGGAAGTTACCCAGTAACAGCTACACTCAGTGGGCCAATCACTGTGAGGCGGGGGAGGAGCTTGGAGGGGAGGAGCCATCTGAGATTAACGAGGACCCGGCTGCCGCAGACCACCACTTGTCAAAAGAGTCTTCCCACTTCTTCTCTGACTCCTCCCAGATGCCCTCAGACTCCTCCCACCTCCACTCCTCCATCTCCTCATATTTTGGAGTGGCAGGCCGACTCATCAATGGGGAGAGATACCAGGTGTTGGCCCGCCGTGTCACTGCTCAGGGGACAGTGCAGTACCTGCTGGAGTGGGAGGGAACAACACCTTATTAGGACATTAACGTGGCTGCAGGGTTGGGGTGTGTGAGAAGCTGAATCCACCTCATCCACACTTATCTGATCAGAGGCCGCTCTGATCCGGTGGTTCACAGGTGTATCTGTGACTACCTGGCCGTTTTTTAAAATTCTGCTAAATTCAAATTATACTTGGGGAAAAAAAAATACCGTAGCCTAGCAACAGTGGCTTAGTAATTGCATTCGTTCTTGGATCCCAGTTACACTGAAACCTGTTGCACTTAATCTGGCAAGGTTGGAAGGCAGGGTACTAACCTTAAAACGTGTAAAACAGTGTCCCTGTAACACACCTGTAAAACATCTGTCCCTTTAACACACCTGTAAAACATCTGTCCCTGTTAAACATTTGTCCCTGTAACACACCTGTAAAACCTCTGTCCCTGTAAAACGGTGTCCCCCGTAACACACCTGTAAAACATTTGTCCCTTTAACACACCTGTGAAACATCTGTCCCTGTTAAACATCTGTCCCTGTAAAACACTTCCGTCACAATGAAACATCTGCAAAACTCCTGTAAAAAATGTGTTACTATAAAACAAACTGTTCCTGTAAAACATCTGTCCCTGTAAAACGATGTCCCTCGTAACACACCTATAAAATATTTGTCCCTGTAAAACATCTGTCCTCGTAAAACACTTCCGTCACAATGAAACATCTGTAAAACATCTGTATTCCTGTAAATCAAAGCGCCCTGCAAAACTCCTGTAAAACTGTTCCTGTCAAACATCTGTCTCTGTAAAACTGTCTCCCAGCAACACACTTGCAAAATACCAGTTTTCCCTGTGAAACATCTGTATCTCTGTAAAACACCCGTTTGCTGCTCCATCAGCATTTTTTTTAACACCTGCACAATGTGCTCCCGTATAAAACTCCTTCACCTGTCCCTGTGAAACACCTGGCCTGATAAACACGCCACAGGTAACCGTCAGCACTTAGATAAGATATCTGTATTATTCTGTATTATGTATACATTCATAGAAACACCTGTGTAACTTTAACATAGTATAAAACCTCTCCTGTGTCCTCATGGAACGTCTGCCTACATTTCTCTGGTATGTGTAGCTGTACGAAGCTGTCAGGATCTCACAGGTGAGTGTGTATGGATCAGCTTTTCACACACCTGTACAGACAGTATTTAGTGGAAACAAATTGATGTCATTCACCCAAAGACTCAGTTAGTGGTGTTTAGTGTTTCAGTTGTTATCTCAGTGTTATTGTTCAGGATGACTGTAGATGGATAACTTCTTTGTTTGCTTCTGACAAACCAAACAGTTTGTTCTCTGATTTGTTCAACAGTCAGAGTCCCGTAAAGTCCTGAAGGAGCCCCCCAGCTGTCAAACAGCACTGTCTCGCCTGTACGCACTGAAGTGTGTGAACACATTTACCAGTGAAGCTTCGGTGCACTTGTCGGATTTGGTATCTATGCAACCATGAAAAACTGATAATCAATCAGAGGGATTGATTGGTGGAGTCACATGTTAGCTTGAAGCTAACACAGCCCATTGTTGTGAATGAGAAATGCTAACAGTGCTAACAGTCTCTGAGACGTTAAACTGTCACTCTGTCACTTTAAATCCGCAGCTCTTCCTCGCTGCCATGGTAACCATGCTCTTCTCCCATTGGCCTGCTGAATGGTTATTTTGATCTAGTGACCATTTGTATGTTTGTCTTTTTTCTGGTCAGCCGACCAATCAGCTCTCACCTTTTTCTGGAATAAAAAAAATCTGACCTCTGACTTCTGCATGTGTTTACATGAATCTTTATCCGATGTTCTGACCCGGTTTTAGGGTCCAGAGTCGGGTTCAGGTTGAAGCGCCTCAGTGTGTAGTCACAAGTTTGTGTGTGTGTGTGTGTGTTAGTGTAAGTGAGTGAGAGTGTGACAGGTGATAATCTGAGAATCTTATTAAGGTGTTAAAGATCACGTGAAGAGCAGAAAGCATCAGAACTCAGTGTGAGTTGGTGCCTGCAGACGGACGGACAGGTGAGCAGGCAGACAGGTAACCTGATCAGAATGTGAGCCCGACAGGACAACAGCTTCAACCTGCCTGTAAGTTTACATGTTAACTCTTCCTCAGGGTTTATCGGTGGCTGGGAGTGAATGAATTGTAGGTGCTTGAGTTCAGAATAAATTGAAACTGTTTGAATTGTGGACAAAGAAAAAACAAAACCTGGTTGTTTTACATTTAATGAAGGCAACAGCTTTGCCCATCTGAAGTCATTTTCTGGATTCGTGTTCTGGCTCTGTAGGCACAGTGTTTGTCCAGTATAGCCAGGCTTCAACACAGCAGCCAGGACGGATACCTGACCCTGCAACCAGGAAGCTGGAAGGAAGTTGTTCAGTACTCTGGTTGTGGTCCTGTTAGGTCCAAATCTAACCCTGCAGCCAGTCATCCAGGAAAATTATACTTTGACATGTTATGGTTGTCTTTAATGTAAACATTAGCCTTAACGATTAGGGTTTGAAGCAACTGATGAAGTTACAACGGACAATCATGTAATAATTTTGGCCATGTTAAATATAATAAAGCCACTGACCTGACGGGTTATTACATTTTTGGAAAGTTATTACATTGCTGGCCTAACATTCATACATATGCGTACATATTTGAATAACTGCCTTATTTCTTGCTAAAACAGCTAAATTGCTTTCCATATAATTCTATATTTTTATATGCTGATCTCAGTTCAGCATCAAACCTTTTCATTGATAGACTGAGAAAAGTTCAGGACTGCAGCTTTTGTCTCCACCTCTTCCTTCTGTCTGTTACCTTCTTCTCTCCACGTTTGTCCACTTGGAGTCTCTGTCTCAGGTGTCTTCAGGCTCACAACATCCTGTTGCCATGGAGCAGCTGGTGAAACACCTATCCAGATGTCAACACCTGGGCTGGATGAAGGTGATTGGTGCGTGGACAGGTGTCTTTCTGGTTTCAGACTAGTTTTACGGCTGATCTGTGAACTTTACGGGCCTGTTTCAGAAAGCCGGTCCTGCTAGTTTTCCATGCATCCCTGCTCCATCATCACCTGATCCACCAGCCTTTCACAGTAGCTCATTCATTTTAATAAGGTGTGTAAGAGCATGGATGCATGGAAAACTTGCAGGATGGGGGCCATGGTTCCCCACCACTGGTCTAACTCACGAAGCTGAACTCTGAGACGGTTACCACAGTAACAAACTGCATGGGACTACGGCTCACTGGCAGGTTTAGTCCCAGTAACTGAGTTTGTCTTCTTTATCGATCAGTCAGATTTAACTAAGTCATGGTTCAGACAAGGCGTAATCTTCTTAATGAAGTAAAGTAAAACTCATTCACATGAATCTCCATCCAGAGAAGACCAGACAAGGATTTTTCTTTTGGGGAATTTAAATCATTGAATAAAATGTGGATTACCTCTCATGTCAGAACCAATTCTAGCACCTTATTTTTTCTGGCTGTTTCGGGATTGTGTGGGTGTAAACCTACGTCACCACCTGGAAGTCAGGCGACCATGAATAGCTTGTCGGTAAAAGCAAACCCTGCCTCAGACCAGGGTCTATGTCAGTTTGCAACAGCTACTCAGTTTAAAGTTTTCAATGCTGTTTTTCATTGGTTTTGACTTTGCTTTGCTTGTTGAAAGTCTCCACTCATCATTCATACACACATTGTGCAATTTGATTTTCTTTCTTTAAAAAAAAAAAAGTCATGTGGTTATGAGGGACTCCAGAGTGTTCCGTCATCATTAACACACTTGATAGTATGTTGTCTATCCGCTGTTTGATATTGCATCTTTCTCAGCTTTTATGTCTCTTGGGATGTTCAAAGAACAATTCTTGCCTGTATGATAATTGCGTTTATGGCAGCCAACCACAACATCATGTTTTGGCCTAGGGTTTTGGCGTATTCAAAATGCTCCTTCTTCAATCAAAGACAAATTAAAGAGCGTCGGTGCTGCAAATCTATTGACATTACTGTATTATCAGCCCTTTGTTTTCACCAACAGTAGAACCGATGTGACAAAGTTCAAGGAACTTCCGGATGATCCCCCATTGGTGATGCGCATCACATTGGCAGCTGAAATGTCCGTCTGTCATGGACACAATGAATTGAAGAGCTACAGTTATGCTCATAAGTTTCCCCTGGCAGAATTTATTTGGGTGGAGAATTTTTCAAAAAATATGATGTTGAGAGAGTTTTTTTTTATTTTCAGTCATGTTTTATGGTTAAGTGAAGAGATTAATTGTCAAACAACAGTGTTTACTCTTTTTAGATTATTATGACAACAGAAACTTCCAATATGACCCTGATCAAAATTTTACCAGGTAACCATCCTCACCTGTGATCTGTTACTTGTAATCAATGTGTGCATTAAAGGACAGTGGGTTTCAGAGAGCCTGAGTCCTGACAGGCCCTTGCATCTTCCTGCCATTGCTGCAACAATGTTTCTGGAGTCTGAGTCATGGAAAAATCAAAACAATTGTCAAATGATCTGCAGCTAAAGGTAATAGAACTGTTTAAAACAGGAAAGTTTTATACAGTGGAAAATGTGATTCTTCTGAAAGCAAGTAGCAGGGAGACCAACTAAAATGTCAGCCACAACTGCTAGGAAAGACTTCAAGCTGCTGTTGATGTTAAAGGGGGCAATGCACTGTATTAAGAACTAGGGGTGTAAAAAAATACTGATAGCTGATGGAGACACCCATATTGAAGTGTTTTGTGGTTTTGCAACATGTTGAGTTTAGAGTAAATGTAAAATGAAATAAACCCAGTGTCAGTGAAGGTAGATATTAGTGGAAGAAGCAAAAATGAATATGAACAAATACACAATAGATATTAAATCAAAATAATACAACCGCCATCACTGCAGAGCCTCAAAAGCTGCTAGTTTACGAAGACATGGATAAGTGGAGTTGCTACCGGCACCAATCAAATAGTCTGCAAGCCTCAAAGATGGTCTGACTTCTACTACGAGGCATGTTTTCTGTAGTAAAGCACTGAGGCAGGATACATGGCAGTGCCTCCACTGCTGCTCACTGTAGCCTTCGCATTTGAGCTAACATTGCTCCGAAGTGAATGTTGTTTGTCGTTTACTGTATATAAACTGAATTGTTGTGTTGATTGAATAAATAAAAGAATGAAAATTAAATGCGCTTCCACCACCAGTTATAAGAAAAGGTTGTTGATCAGACTGAAGCCTGTCAGCTGTCCTGTCCTTGAGACCAAAAACTGAGTCTGGACGTTCGGAGATAATCAGTTTGTTTAACCTCCTTTCTGAAACAGGCCCAGGTTGGTAACACTTCTTTTCCTGTTTGCTGTGAGAAAGTATTCTGATTGGAAATAAACAAAAACTGAAAATACTGAGTCAGAAATATTAAAACGATAGAGCTTTTCTGTGTATGTACACAGACCTCTGACATGTTTGCTTCCTGGTGATTTCACAGAGTTGAGAAGCGCCTCCATCCATTGGCTCTCCTGTGGACGAAGGCCAGAGCACGACATCTGGACCAAGATGTTCTGCATCCTTTCAGACTCGCAGCTACTGATGCTGGACGATCTGGAGGTAAATACACATAAATACACACATATAGTCTCTCATTGTGGACATACAAGTTGTGCACTTTGCTGCAGAAAACAAACAGACACACAAACATTGCCATAAAGAGACCATTAGAGGTCTGAACTATAGAAGCAGGACCAGAGTCTTATCAACATAACTCAGGCTCTGTAATTTCGGAATAATGAAGCTGGTTCACTTCTTTGGTTGCATCACTATTGCAACTGATGCTGGAAACATGTTTCAGTCCTGAGATAGAAGATCGACTTTGCTCTGTTTCTTCTGACAAAGATCTAGAATAGCAGTTGGTCTAACCACACTTCAAGTTTCAGTTTCTGTTGCCGTTCTCGTGGTAAAAGATCCGGCAATGAGACTTAATGTCGAAAATCTTGCTCAATGTCAGAAGGATGCATTAATTTGGCCTTAGAATCTTGGCCTTTCTGTTCCAACCAAGAGGTCTCCAGGCCTCGCTCCATGTTTTCAGATATCAGACCTGTTGGAAAAAATTCAGTAATCCCACTTAATCTCTTCAAAAACAGATGTCTGGCAAAACCTCAAGTGGTCACCTGAGATCTGCTCTCAGGTTATTTTTTGCGAGATGTCAGAGTCATTTTTGCTTTTACTTTACAAAAAAATGGCATTGTCCTCTGATTCACCTCCCAGCTCTGATAATGATAAAGCTCGTTTCCATTATAAATTCCAACATATCTGATACCTTTTAAGACCTACATATCGAATTCCGTAGATCAGGGATGTCCTGTGTATGGCCCAGAGGCCAAAATATAATTGTAATTTCAAATTAGATAGCCCTCATATAACCAAGTGTGGCAGGACGAAGGAGGGCCTGGATGGGGATTGATCCCACAACCTCCCAGGTGAAAGCCATGTGTGCTGACCAGTCAGCCAAAGGGACGTCCCTGTGGCTAAGCAGCCAGGGCACATCATCAATCGGAGACATAATGACAGGACCTTCACTGTCACACAAGCATACAACGACTTAAAACACACACCCCCTGGCCGAGTGCTGGATTGGACTGCTCTACATAAAATGAAAGGAAAATCTGAATTCTTTTGTGTATTTATTTAGGTTAGGTCACTATTAGCTTATTTTACTGGTCTGAGCCTTTGGAGAACAAATTGCATTGAATGTGGCCCCTGAACTAAAATGAGTTTTACATCCCTGATGTAGATGGACTAAATCCTTTCACTCGTCTGTCCTGAAATAACTCCATCAGCATTTAACAGAGTCTGAACGTTAGCAAGGAAATGAAGATTATCGGCAGCTGTTGATCGTACTGACCGAGCTAATCACACTGACCCAGTGTCTCTTCTGCTTCTTCTTCTGCTTCTTCTTCTTCTTCTTCTTCTTCTTCTTCTTCTTCAGGTTCATCCTCTGCTGCTCGCAGAGAGGGCGGAGACTTGTACTGTGTGGTTGCTACGATACACCCTACATGTGACCTCAGCGCCTCCTCTGCCCGCCCATAAAGGTGAGGAAGACGAGTTCAGATAGCCGCAGGGAATAAGAAGTTGAGGAAGACGAAGGAGGAGGCACACAGTCAGAGGCAGTGGGGACATTTAAAGACTGTGGGAACAATTAGAGACGGACAGACATCTGGACCGAGCTTTGAGTGGACGATGGACGGGGACTTTAAGGACGGTAAGAAGTTGCTTTGTGTGTGCAGCCGATGAGGGATCGGCTCCTCTCTTAATCTTGACAACATGTCACAAAAATAATCTTATAATCTGAGATGTCGGTTGCCATGGCGATGGGACAGATATTTGGTCAGAAGATAACAGGAAAAAGTCACAGTTTCAGAACTGAGACAGGTGAGGGTCACCTGTTAGGGTCAGAGGTCCCAGCTGATGGAGAAGCTCTGATGACTTTTTTCTGTGGAGCATCTGGTTGTGGTAACATCAGATAAACTGCTTCCATGATCCAGACACAAATCATGTGAAACCTGAGCTCTTGAAGCAAGTCTAGTCACACACACATACACACAAACACACACACACACACACACACACACACACACACACAGAGTAAAAACAGTCTGAGCAGGTGTGTTGTGGATGAGGAACTGGACTTTGGTCCAGGTGGAGGTGGACTTATCAAACCAGCATTCACAGTATGCTAAGTAACATGTGGCTAATTAGCATAACGCTGCAGATGTGCACTTAACTGACCAATCAATGGGCAGTGGTTTTGATGTAACACATACGTTTGATGTGTTTATTGTAGATGTAGGGCATGACTGAAATCTTCAGTTGTGATTAATCACATGATATTCTGCATTAATTGTGATTAATCATTGTGCTTTTCAAATTAAATAATGATTCAGAAGTAGTGTATTCCAGATGTTTATATATATTAAGGACATCTATGCAAACAAGAGTTTATCAGTTTGTGGTTACTTATACTTATTTCAAGTTTATTTTTACCATCAGCAATCTCTTTACATAGCAGCAGTTTATATTTCCCACCGTTCCCACCTTCACCATTTGAAGTTTGTTTGCTTTTATTTTCCATTAACAACAGTGAAATAACACTTACTTCTGAGATCCTATACCCAAACCAAACCAAGCTGTACAGGTGGCTTTAGTTCATTTCTAATAATTCAGAATAAAACTGTTTAGAAATAAGAAAGAGAAGCTATTCAGGATGTAATGGTAACAGACATTCATTCTAAACCTAAATCTGATGGGGAATTTCAGTCGTCAGCTGTTTCCCTGCTGGAACAGACAAAAAGCAGGAATATAATCTCAGCACTTCTAGATTGTAAGGGAGTACATTATACTTTGAGAGAAAGTAAAGATAATGACCTCAAACTAATACTTAGTCAATCCACAAAATTCAAAATTTTATCTTAAACTTCTTGTAAAGACATGTTATCAGTTATAAGGTGATGGTTTTAGTCTATACATGGGCTGTTGGTATATTTAAATTGTAAGTACAATTAATCGCATGAGTGTCCTGAGCTCAATTTTTTAAAATATTTTTCTATTTTTATCTACTTTATTTTGATATATTATATTTTTGAGAGGGTATTCATTAGGGATGCTTCAATACCGATACCAGTCGCTATTGGTACCGATACTGCTCTGATGTACTTGTACTCATAGTTCGTTAAAGTCGATCGATACCAGGAACCGATCCCAATTTATTTCATGCATTGTTTATTTTCACTTGAAATTTTAGTTATGTTGCCATTTTTTATTAATATT
>JBBDHI010000012.1:27515524-27525640 GCA_037177115.1 Craterocephalus stercusmuscarum | reverse complement strand
AATATTTTCTAAAATATAATTTTTTTTTTTCAAACAAATGTGTGAAACAATATTTAAAACTTTAAAACATTGCATGGATTTGTCTGTATCAGTGGTCATTAAATTCTGTTTTACAATTAAATGTATTTTAAAATTATGGTTGGACTTATTAGTTGAATGCAAATTTAGAATAAAAATACAAAACAAGCTCTGTCCAAATAAATAAAACTCACAAAATTGCTGAGAAAAATTTCATCTGTAATATGAACGTTCCCGTGTACTTGACATTGATTCTATATTTCGCTGTGCGAATTATTTGGCCGAAATATTAGAAGCAGGTTTCTGCTGGGCGTACAATCCTCCACCCCAGAATGTAATTGAAGTGAAACCCCACATGTTCCTGATGTTAGATTCTGCCCACAGAACAGGTAGGGTTACCTTAGCAGGAGGTCTGTTCAGTTTCTTCCACTCCCTCATGCACTGAGAGTCCAAACGATGAGGAATCTCTGAAGCAATCTTTGACCAGTGTCCTGAAACACACCAGCACAACTCAGTTAAATTGGTACCATGAGGACCAGTCGCCCCAGTTTGTGTCTGTGACTCACCGACTCCATGTTTCTCCACCAGCTCCTTCAGCAGTTTTATCTCCCGCTTGTCAAATGCTCCTTTCTTCACATCACTCCTCAGACAATCTAGATACCTGCAGCAGATTCACCTTTATCGAGATCTGAGACCCGAACCCCCACCACCACCATCTGTGTCCCGTCATTCTGCCTCACCTGTCCCTGCAGCCACTATCGGTGCGTCCAGGAACCTCCAAACGGACCTTCCACCAGTTCTTCTCTCCATGACGAGCCACAGCCTGCAGTAACATCTGAAGCAAACGGGTCAGAATCAGATCTGGTTTTTTTCCTGGCGGTGGTAAAACACAGATCAGGGCCTGTACTTATCAAGCTGCTTAGAGTGTCAGCGTCTTAAAAGTGCTTAATCAATAAAATCTACTTACTTACACGTTTTGAAAATCAAAGCTATCTCATAGATCTATTTAAGGATAAACTGATAGATTTCCGTATCAGTATTTGAAAAATACTATGCTACAGGTCATGTTTTCAGGATTTTGCTCATTTGTTTCAATGTCTGTTTCTTGAATGAGGGACCAACAAAGTGATAATGGTCAGGAATCTGGGTGTGTACAGGATCATAGACTGATAATATGCTGAACGATGGGGCTCACAGACAGTAATGTTTGACCTCTGAAATGTGTGGATTCTTTAAAATGTGTGAATCCTGTGTGCAAGTGCAGCACAGTTACAGTTAATTTGTACTGAATTATAATGCAGTCTGACTCAGTCTAATCATCTTTTTCTTTTAATTCACAATGCCTGAAACCAGGAAAGACTGTATCACCTATTGTGTAAATGATGTCATTGAGGTGATACAAAATAGGGGCAGTGACTTTGAGATGTCTTCAGACGGGTCGAATTCTAGTGATCAAGAGGAAAGAGGAGATATTTCTGAAGTGGAAAAGGAAAATAAACCACACCAAGGCCACCGTACTGCTGATGTTCACATCCCAACAGAAGCAGCACATCCACCCAACCAGACCACATCCTGTGACAGGTATTGCTGGCTGAAAAAGGATTTTGTCAGTCCCAGCACTGATTTTTCTGCCCAGGATTTCACAACGGAAACAATTTCCACCAGACACCACTGAAGTACTTCCAGAAGTCCATGTCAGAAGACACAATCCAGGGTCTAGTAAATAACACCATTGAGCACAGTTTTCAGAAAAACAGAGCATTCATAAACACAGGTGTGACGGAAACTCAGACCATGGCTTGATGCCTTGAGACAGAAATGCCTGCATTTCTGGGGGCCATCATAACTAAATATTTGATTGATATTTGATTTGATACATGAATATATCAAAAGTTAATAAAAATGTATGATTATTATTCATTGTCTGATTATTACTACATAGATATATACATTATATTTATTGTGTTACTTCATATGATCCTTTGTTGGTCTTTTAGATGGCAATGTGAGTGAAATCACTGAAAATCTGCTACCCTTCAGGCCCAACGTTGTAATATTAAGTTTTCCTAAAAAACACTCATTTATGCATCAGGGGCCTCCTATGACAACATCTAAAAAGGTCAAAAAAGTTTTTTTTTCCACTTTCTTCTTAATTTGGGTCTCTGAGGGTTAAGTTGTGCCCTCAACAGTGCATCATCGCACACCCGGAGCCCCGTGAGCAGCAACCGTTAGCTATTTAGCTTAGTTAGCTAAGTTAGCTAATTAGCTAGAGCGACTTTTTAGCGTTTCTGGTGCTTTAGGAGCACGACCGATTTCCTTCAGACGCCGCAAGCATTGATATGACGTCATTCACGAATTACGACGCGTCCATCGGCAAAATTTGTATTTACGTAATCCATTACGCTGATGCATCGTCCCGGCCCTAGTATTTTCAATACCCTGCTCTGAGGATAACACTTAAGATTCAGTCTTACACTTAGCGAAAAGTCTGAGTGAGACACTTGATAAGTAACTTTAAGTGCAGTTTTTTTCTTTTTCTTTTTTTTTTTTCACTCATAAGTCAACTGTTAAGATTGTTCTTAGGAGTAATTCTAAAAAGTTTGATAAATACGGGCCCTGGACCATAAGACGCCCATATATGGTCAAGGGAATAAAGGCAGGTCCAAATCCAAACTGTAAACCATGGACGAAAGGTTTTTACTAAACTTTTTACTAAACTCACATCAAACCAGATTAAAGTAGTGACCATTAACAGGAATACACACACACAAATAAGACCAGCTAAAAGGTTCTGGTACCATTACTCAGCAATTTCAGAACTAGAACTCACTGAAACAATAAACTTCTTTAGATAATAGCATAATTGGATTCAGGGGTGCAGCACAAAATCCAGGAATTAGTGTACAATTCATCTTGGTGGGTCCTTGTGTGGATTGATCAATAGTACTTTTTCCATGGTGTTAGACAAAGATAATAAATATGACCTTAGTTTAACCTCTAAATAACAAAATTGATTCTCTAGAGAAAGTCCTGGATCGTCTAGAAAACCCTTCGACTGCCAGTCTTCCTGCTCCTCCTCTTCCTCTCCTCAATCCCCTCACAACTTCACAGCAACTTTCATTTCTTCATGTGAATCTTCAGTCTCTCACACTCTCCCTCTCTGCTACAAGGCAGCCAGACCCATAGAAGCTAGATTACAAAGATTATCTTAACCTGCTTATAGCATTAAATACAACAGACTAAAAGCTACTCAAGGTAGGCGCTAATAAAATACTTTAATGTGAATAAGCTACAGATGACTGGTTATAAACTCAAGAACTTCACTGCTTCCATGAACTCACCTCATCACATTATGGACAATGTTTATTTCACTTGAAATTTTAGTAATGTTGTCATTTTTATTTATATTCTATTTTTTTATTGATTTCGCCATCATTTGTTGTTAAAAGCTGAGATGAAAATAAAACCTGTCTTCCAATTCTTTGCATTTTTTTAGTGTGGTAGAAATCGGTACTCAGATTCAAGTAACGGTGTCGTACCAGTTTGGAAAAAAGTGGTATTGTTGCATCCCTAGAGTTAAAAGTTTCTTAAGACAACCAACAGCTGGGTTAATAAAATCAGATTCTGCCTTCTTCATAATTTATTTTGGCTGTAAAGGTGGAACCATTTCCAGTTTCATTTGGATCATTTAAAAATCATGGCAAATCATTCGTTATCAACATTTACAGTCTGACACTTTTAGTTTTCCAAACAGCATGACGACAGTGGCATCTGCATAGGAACTGATCTGTGTGGCTCTAAATCAGTGTTTCTCAATTCCAGTCCTCAGGACCCATTGACCTGCATGTCATCCAGGCAACCCTACTTTCACACACCTGAATCAAATGAATGGCTCGTTAACAAGCTTGTAAAGAACTTGAGGAAGTTCATTCATCTGAATCAGTTTGTTGGAGTAGGAACACATCCAAGACATGCAGGGCAAGGGGTCCTGAGGACCAGAACTGAGAAACACTGCTCTAAATAAATTCCAACGTGCTGCTTTCACCCTCACACACATGCTGCTGGTATCAGCCCAACAGTGTGTTAGTTCTATTGCAACTCACCTCTCTTTTCTAAGAATGAATAAGAAGATGCTCCTCACCTCATTTTCTAACCCTTTGTGTTTTCCTCTCCCTGTTCTGCTATCCACACTTCACTTTCTTTGAGAAATTCATGACTTTCTTGTCTGGTGGCACTCTGTGACTATTTGTTTGAAATGACCAGAGCGGGTGTGGACAAAACCACTGTGCATCATTTTAGAGGTCAAAGAACCTCAGTAATTACTGTTCAAGCAAAATTCTGTCAGTCATTCCAGAAATTTCCTAAGAATCCCAACCTGCACCCCTGGTGCAACAACACAGACTGTATCAGAACCAGATCCTGTAGTACCTCCAAAAACCATACAAACCTCGTCCTCCTCTCGGCTCCAGGGGCCTTTCTTCAGGCTCGGATCCAAAACCTGGTTCCATCTGTAGATGAGCTGAGCTGGGTCCCGACCCTCCATGAAGTAGCTGACTGGGACAGAGACAGGAAGTTCATTAGAGGCACAGGAGGACAGTCATGCGTGAGGATGATGATGTCATTCTGTGATGATGTCATTACTCTGCGTGTACGGGATGAAGTTTCCGATCCGCATCTTGTCCACCAGCACTCGGAGCAGAGCATCCTCATCTGAAGTCCAGCTACCGTGTTTCAGAGACTCTGAGACGAACCGCTGGAACATCTGAAGACACATGAAGGCTGTCCTCCCTGTCTGGGAACAACAAGGCAGAGACAGACGAGTTAGACAGATCAGAAACAGTTCAGAGACAGACGGGTCAGAGACAGAAAAAAAGACGCAGACAGGCAGGTCCGACACATGGGACAGACGGGAGTTTTCCTCCTCACCCCCAGCTCCTCAGCGATGCTCTCCCAGTTTCTCTCCTGGTGTTTCTTGCTGACCTCCTTCAGCCGTTGCACCTCCTCCTTACTCCAGGAGGTCTTGGTGATGGACGGATGGAGGAAGTTCTGCCAGAAGGCCTGCATGTCCTCTGGGTCCCGGGTCCCTTCAAACTAAAGAAGAGGAGGAGTTTGCAGCACCGAGGTTCTTCAGGTTCTACTCATGTCACTGATCTTAGCTTACATCGATGTTTGAGATTTTCTGCCAGTCGTGTTCTTCATATCGATCACCAATCAGCTCCTCCTCCTTCTTCTCCCTGACCAATCAGAGCACAGAATGCAGCTTGTTTAAGGAGATCTGTAATTTAGGTGCTGGACTGCCGCCTGATCTGATCTAATCCCACCTTACATTTGCTTACATCAACAACCCATCTAGCATCACCTGATCAGGTTGATCTCCTTCTCCAGACCGCTGATCTGCTGTCTGAACTGCTCCCGGTCCGCTTCATCTGCTGAGGACATCTTCTGGGTCAGGTAGTCCACCCTGAGACAGATGGAGGGAAGGAACATCAATGTTCCTGATAAAAGCTAAAAGGAACCACACCTCTGACAATCCAACACACTCTCTCCATAACAGCGGAGACAGAGAAGCTAGTTTCTTTAGTTTTGCTACAGACAGTAAATGTTTGAGTTTGACATTAAGAAAAAATGAATCAACATATGATCTTTTATTTCCAGGTATTTACATCTGGATCAGGTACACTTCTGAGGTATACTTCTCACAGAACACTCATCTCACATAAAGATCTGTGAAACACAGAGCAAGTAATGTCACGGTTTCTTCTGGGACAATTTTAAAACAAGATGTGGCCAAACTGACTGAGTCCTTCATTATGCAGCAAGACAACAATGTGGTGGCTGCAGTGAAAGAAGAATGCAAACATCTCGTGATGTCAGTTAGTCAGTCGTTTGAAGGTTACTGCAAGCAAACAAGAAATTCACTTTATTTACTTTAGTCTGCCTCTGCACCCCTAAATATTCAGTGTTCTTTAACAAATACTGCATCTGTTGTCTATCAGAGGCACATTTAAATACCTGGGAATAAAAGAATGAAATGTTGATCTATTTGAGTCAAACCCAAATATCTTTAGTCTGCAGAAAATAAATTATCTGGCCTTATTGTTCCAACACTACTGGAGAGGAGTGCATGTTCGCCAACTGTGCTGCAAATTAAATCATTCACTTCATTTGAAAAGAATTGTGGAACAGCCAGGAAACCCCCTCAGAGATGGAGATGAAGATTATCTAATTTTATTAACGATTAATTGCAGTTCAGTGAATGTATATCGGCAGGTGGTGCTACCTGGACAGTTTGGGCTGAATGATTCTCTTCAGACTGTCTCTGGCCACCGAGTGGATCAACAGGTTCTTCTGCCAGCTCGACCCTGAAAATACAGAGTTCCTGCCTTTAATCTCAAATGGATTCACAGCTCGCTCACAATGAGCTGTGACTTTAAAAACAAGCAGAACTTTGATGGAGAGCCGTTTTCTGGTTTTGTTCCTACATCGTTTCACTTTTAGTTTCTTGTCGTCCAGATATCCCGTCATCCTCATGTTCCTCTGCTTTGCTTCCTGATTGGCTGGAGGACCCTGCAGACCAACAGATAAAGCACCTCAAATGTCATCTCCATATGCTATGCTAGACCCTTTTATACTGGGAGACATGTCCCACTATAAACATCCAGTAATGAGGGATAATGTGAAATAACAGCAAGAGGGGACAAATGACAGGTATCTAATCTGTAAACAAAGCAGTTCCATTAAAATACAGCTGCAGTGACCTCTAAACTTTCCTCTTCTATTATTCTGTATGACTTGCATCTAGCGCACAGCAGGAGCTTGGACATAGTCAAAGCCAGAGATGAGATTTATGGTTCTGTGAAAGGAGATGGGTCTTGAGAAGCAGTTCCATTAAAAAGACTGATTTGATCTGGTCTTTTTTTTTTTAAGAATCAGGGGGTACTTGTTTTTTTATCAAGGAAACAGTACTAGTTGTAGTTATAAATGTAAGATTTGGATCAGAATAATTCCAATTACCCCCCCAAAATACATACAATCTGTTGGTGGGAATTATCATGTAATACTATTTAAAACTCTATTTTTAAATAGGTGGCTCCATTTCCCCACACTTTGATAATGAGATCACAGTTTTGGATTTTTCCCCTCACATAAAAATGAAAACTATCAGCTGGCTACAATAAACTCCCATGTAAAACAATTTTATTCCAAAATGTTATTCCACAATGGTTTATAAAACAGGAGACAGTATTTTTCCAATGGCAGCTTTTCAGAAACTAGAACCACACCATGTAGAGTATCTCAAGAGAGTTGTCTTAATCCTTTATTAGTTACTCCTAATATATTATTAGTTACAGTACATAATAATAATAATAATAATAATAATAATAATAATAATAATAATGTATGCTGATAACTAAACAATATACACATCAGCACAAACTAATAACGATTTACACCATTAGAAATTAAAAACCAAAGGGTGTGGCTGACTGGGTAAAAGCGAACGAGCTGGTCCTGAATTTATGGAAAAATAACTGCATGACTACAGGGTTAAATTATAATATGTTAACTATAAAAATGAATGTTATCTCTATAAACCATGTGCATGAGACCTAAATACTGGGAGCAACTGTTGACAGTATACTAAGTAATAAAAAACACAATAATATGATTGTAAAGATGGGTAGAGGCATATCAACAATCAGCTCTTTTGACTCGAAACATCCTTCAAAAGTCTATTCAATCATTAAAATGAGCACATCTCAACTCCACCCAACAAGTATGGTCAAATGTCACTGTAGTCATGTTAAAATATCTACAAAGTAACGATACCAAAGTTTGACTGCAAGACTAATATTAATTCAATGCGCAAGAAGCTTAATGTGTTAATGATCAAAGACAGATTCTTATGCTGAATGACTAAAAGCATCTGTTTTGAAATCACTGCTTGTACTGTTTAAAAACTTCTCCCTCAGAGCAAAAAATGTACACTACCAGGCATGCAACTGCCGGAAACATTGCAAAATGTAAAGCAAGATCAGATGCACTGGTATGAGGTATGACAGAATGGGATTGATTGCCAAAACACACCAACTCAATCTAAATCAATTCAAAATATTAATCAAAGAGCATCTATCAAAGAAGAAAATTATTAGATGTATATTTATGTGTGTGTGTATATATGTGGATATGTGTGTGTGTATCGTGTTACCAGCCCAGTTAGTTTGTCTTTGAAGTACGGTTTCAGGAAGCGTCCCAGAAACAACTTCATTGGGTGCTGATAGGATGAGCGGACTGACGGTTCAGTGGACGACTCTTTGGTTGGTCCAGACATCTGACACATCAGCTCCTCCTGCAGTTCCAGAGATTTCCTGTCAGTACTGACCAGCTAGCTGAGATTCTAGGTCTTCGGGTCAGGACTGACCTGCTCTCTGTGGTTTTGATTCAGCAATGTCTCCAGCTGATTCAGAGTGTCCTGGACAACCTGCTGGTAAACAAGGTTCAACTGCAGACACGAGTCCACCGACAGAGACAAGCCGAGGTCACTCTGGAAGACAGATGGGAGCAGTGAGACAACAGCTGACGGTGCAGACACCTGACAGAACTAACAGAGTTACTGACCTCATCACTGGAGCTCCTGACGTCATCATCTGATACACACACAAGGATCTGGTTAATACACACTCTGCAGTTCTGCCAATCAGCAGTCAGACAGACAGACGGACAGTACCTGACACAGTGATGGGGCTGTGTGCTCCCAGGATGTCCTCCAGATTCTGGATCTCTCTCTGGATCTTCTCCCTCTGGACCAGTAAGCCTGCAGCAGACTGAACACACAAACAGATTTATGGCTTTGTGAGGATTCCATGCAACAACCAATTTCATCTGCCTACCTGTCCAGCCCCATCCTCCTCGTCGTCATTGTCTGAACCATCATCTGATGAAAGACACAAAGTCACTGACTGAGACACAGACATGTGAGCAGGTAGACAGGCTATAAGGTGGACAGGTACCTGTCTCACTGCTCAGCAGGTCCAGCTCATTCTGAGTTACAAAGAGACTTCGTTCCAGCTCCTCCACTTGTCTCTGGATCCTGTCCCTCTCCGCTGACAGGGAAGCGGACATCTCTGTGGACGCAGACAGACAGGTCAACCACCACCCGTCCAAATGAAGAAGACATTCTCTAAAACTACAGTCAGCGGGACTTTCATGACCGGGTTTAGTAACAAAACTAGCCAATGATACTAATATGATGCGGTCTGGCACAAAAACTCATGTATGCATGATTCGTCCTACATGCAGCAACTCACGCCTTGTACCCACCTTTCTGCCTTATCTGTTTTAACAATTTGTTATTCCCGGCCGCACGCGCCGCGAACCTCCAATCAACGCAACGCCAACGTTAACATATTACCCAGCAGGCTTTGCGGTAGATCAAACTAACCTGTCATGTCCAGCCGTTTGGACAAATTTCCGTCATCTAGGTTTTAGAACACCCAGAAAAAAATACTACTTGTCAGTCCGCACGCGTGAGCCTTGATATCTCTAAACACTAACACAAACCGCCCCCAAGCTGCATTTCAGTCTAATTTCTCGAAGCACTTCCGGTTACTGTACTGTTTTTTTCCCCCCAAATCTTTATGAGAACCTCAGTGATTAACAACAAAGACGGACAAATCACTATATTCTTCATTAGTATGGTGATTTATTTATAAACATGAATTATCACCACAAAAAATCCCATTTGTAACAACACAGACTTTTTTAAATTGAAAACTACGTTAAATAGTGTTAAAATGTGATTCTACTGTTGGGTCCGTCGGCTAACAGAGCGAGGACTACTCACTCACAATGAGCTCCACTCATTTTAGAATATTCCAGGACTTAATTCCAGTCATTGGGGTACTTCAGGTGAGTTTAATATCATAGGCACTTTTCTATCAATCCACACTAAATGTTTCAACCAACTCAGTAGTAACAAGCTTGTTTGTGAATATCTTACTGAATACGCTACATCACATATTTTAACTATATGCAAGTCTGAACAATTTCCTACAAATATTTAATTGTAAATAGGGTTAAGTATCATTTAAATTTTTT
>JBBDHI010000012.1:27442958-27453447 GCA_037177115.1 Craterocephalus stercusmuscarum | reverse complement strand
CAAGAAAAAAGCAAACATTGTATTTCTTACTTATTGTGCTAAGTTTGTATCCTTTGTCACTTTCTGGCCATCATAGCAATAAAATACATCTAATTTGACATCAAACTCATAAATCTGTTGTTGAAATACAAAAGAGTAAAATATGTCATGTCATCCATTTTTTGTTTTATTATTTTTAATTTCATTACTGTTCAGGAAGCTGAATGAAATCTTCCTTATTACAGATGTGGAGCCTCCGTCCATGATGGAAAATGAAGACTCTGTCGCCCTCATGTATCACATGTACACAATGTCAGGAAGGAAAACACCGAAGGTTTGGGAAATTTCTCACTGACACATCCCACATTCTCACCTGCTCAGCCGACAAATGCATTTTCCTTACAAATAAGGAGGAAAGTAATCAGAATAACTACCATTTTCTGTCTGCCTTTTACATCTTCCTGTTCCCGCATATAAAGCAAAAGAAATATAATTTGTCTGGCTCCTCATGTTCGCTCTGTGAGTGCCTTTGGTCTGCAGGGAAGACATGTGGGGTGTCCTGGGATAAAACCCTTGTCAGAAGACCCTGTAGATTAGTGGATTAACCCTGGACTGATATGGAAAGTAAAACATATTTATAACTTCCTGCTTGATCAATGAACAAGTGCCCTGACTGTTGAAAAGGTGTTGGCAGAAGATCCTCACAGAACTGGTGTGACTGGGAAAAGATATGATTCAATGTAAACATCATCTTTAAAAATATAGATCAACTCGCACAGGTCAAAATATTCGATACTTGTTTTATTTTCGAAATAGCAAATCCTGTTAAATAATTTCAGATGAAAGTGATTTCCTGTCCGACCTGCACTGTCTTTCAGGATCAGACAATAGACACAGACATGTTCTGGGAATGCTCAGTGATCAATGATTCTTGGATTCAGGCCATGGTGACGCTGTCTGAGTTGTTAGAGAGATATTATCTAACCGTTGCCTTTGTCTACTTAATGATGATTCATCGCTGTCTATCAGTCTCAGTCAGAATAGATTATTGTTTGCAAACTTCACTGCTGCCAAGATGGCTATACTGGTATTGTGGTTTAATCCTCCCTATCTCCTTAATTCATCATTGGATGGCTACCAGCGCATAGCTTCCTTTGAATGTACAGCGGCTCTGCTCAGTAAAGGCAGAATAACTAGCTAATACAGTACAGGCCTGGTCGGACGTCGTTGTGTCCATAACGGAGAACCTGAGAGAGAAGACTTCTGCCACACCCCTCCTTAGGGCTGGGACTTGAAAAATGAAAATAAAAATGTTGATCATAAAAAAGAGAAATAATCAAGACAGCAACACTTTTCACAGATATTGAAAAGAAGAATTTAAAGAAAATCTTAATTTTAAACATTTGAGTAAAGTTTCTGTAATAGTTACAAACAGTGAACCTTTTGAAGAAGATGGAAAACTGTTTCATTAGTTTCATTTTGAAGCTCGAACATCCCTTTAAAAGCCTGCTGTTTGGTGGACTATAATGGGTTTCATATTTTTTGTGGAACTGAACCTGCCTGAGCCATCTTTACCACAAGGTTAAGATACCAAAAATAAGTGTTTCTTCTTCTTTATGAATGGTTCAAACTTGAACATATCACTATTGTTAATATCATTTACTGTTCTCTCAGACATTTGTATAAAAAAAAAAAAAAACTGTCAAAAGGAAAAAAATGCAAAGAAACGTCTTTCTCTTGTGTTTTTCTTGATGTAAACTTAAATAATGGACATAAATTCCAGTTAATGATGGTCTGGGTCCTGGAACGTCTGAGACATCCAGGTTATCCGTCAGTTCACGCATCAACATACTCGGAGAAAACAGCTCTAAGTGTGTGAATGTGCATATTAATGAGCCACTATAAACTCATAAATCATTTTGACCGAGGACACGCCCCCTGCTCTCTGATTGGCTGCGGTACGACTCCCGTCTGCTGCGTCCTCTCTTGGCAATTTAAGCGGACCCCTTGCGCAATTTGATGAATAGAGTCGCTGTCAAAATCGCTAAGAGAGGACAGCTTGTTCGTGGTTGGACATCTGTGACAGGGAGGACAAGAAGAGACGCTGCGTCATGTCTCCTCCGCACACTTACTCGTAGTTATCCACCGTCAACGCTGGATGTTGGAGAGTTACTTCTGCTGTTTCCCTCTCCATTCTGCTTCCTTTCTGTCTGAAGCTGCGACGCTTTGCCTTTTTTTCCTTTTTCTTTTTTTTCTGTGTTCTTCTGGGTGTTTTTTATTTTCATAAAAGCAATGGAGACGTGTGGCGTTTGAGGGCTGTTTTACAACTTCAACCTGAGGATCCCACGAATATATTTACCAGTTTCTCAAAAGTTCTCACGCAAGGAGGAAACGCTTTGTCTCGACAAGGTAACCCATCTCTTCTTTCCTTTTTTCTCCTCCTGTTTCCCGTCCGCGCGCGCATTCCAGAGAACAGCTTTCCTTTAAGCTGGAAGCTCGTGAAATCGTGTCCGTTAAGCTTCATAAAGCCAGAATAGTGAAACTACAAGACGCCAGAAAGTCCTCCTCATGGCATGAAGATGCAGATCTCTGGCTGTCAGATCATGAATTAGATCAGTTTGGGTTTGCTTAAGTTAAAAAGAACCAAAAAGCAAACTTCAAAGAGCATTTTCTCATATTGCATACGCTGTAGTATTTTGAGATGTTATTTATCATTTAGGATGAATCTCAGTCTTGTCTTAGGTTAACTTAGAATGGAGAAACTGATCTGTTGCCATAGATGTAAGAAAAATGCTTATTTTAGTTCATATTCACTTCAAATGAAGATATTTCTGCCAATAATTATTCTTTTAATCTGTGTTTGGGTAAGTGATGTGGGCTGGGTTTGGCTGCCACACCTGTGTCAACTCTAACATCTCCACACTCTGTCCAGGAGCCTGAGGGGGCCACATCAGCATGGTGAACAGCCAAGTGTCAGGGGTGCAGCCAGCCCCCCGGTCCTGTGCAGGATGTGGGGGGAAGATCGCTGATCGCTTTCTGCTCTTCTCCATGGAGCGCTACTGGCACACACGCTGCCTCAAGTGTTCCTGCTGCCAAGCCCAGCTGGGGGACATCGGCACCACCTGCTACAGCAAAGGGGGCATGATTCTGTGTCGCAGCGACTACATCAGGTGAGGGAGGGGGGGATGAAGTGGCACCGTTAGGCTGGATGGCTAGGAAAGGTGGAGGAGATGAGCAGCGTGTGTGTTTTTTCCTGTTTTGCAGGTTGTTTGGGCACAGCGGGGCATGCAGCGCCTGCAGCCAGTCGATCCCAGCTAACGAAATGGTGATGAGGGCACAGGGAAATGTTTACCACCTCAAGGTAAATCTCCAGCTTTCACATCTTTGTGCTTCACCTCCCGCTGTTTGCATGATAGACACGTCTGGGATTTGGTTTTGAAAGATTTGTCAGGAGAGACATGGACTGATTTAGTCTCATGAAGATGTTCCAGTGTTTTCCCACACTGCCTCGCTAGCATCATATCGCCTCACAGACTTAATCATCTCCAAATTAAAGGTTCATTTCAGACAACGAAGCATGTTTATTGGCTCTACTGGTCAAAAAGATTTAAGATTCCTAAAGATTTTTTTTTTATTTTGCCATTTCTTTGCAGTGTTTCAGCTGTGCCACCTGTAGAAACAGACTAATGCCTGGGGACCGTTTCCATTACATCAATGGTACGATCTTCTGTGAACACGACAGGCCTGGCACTGCCTTGCTCAACAGCCACCTGCCTCCACTCCAGAGCAGCTCTGTGCTGACAGACCAGAAGGTAGTTAGAATAAGTTTACAGTAATTATCCTGTAACAAACTTTCCTGATCAACACATGACCTGTTTTGTTACTCTTATTAGTTTCTTCTAACTCTGAATTGTTAAAATATTATTCAAAATAGTGTTAATATCAGCAGCAAGACATATTTTATCCAACTCTAACCTTTTCCTGGGATTCTCTCCTTGATGCTGTCCACAGGTGTGCTGAATGGCCAGAGTCATTGTGCGATCCCTCCTCCCTTCCATCCTTCATTCCTCTTCTCTTGCTACTGTCGTCGCGGAGCCTCGTTGCCGCCCTCACCAGCTTTCTTTCTTTCTTCTCCTGGAGTGGATGCAGATATCGGCAAATCCTTACGCCACAACGTCCCATGTCTGTAGTGTTTGGTGTCAAAAGTGACTTAAAAGTGGACCGCACAGGCAAAAACGCTCCTTCAGGACTGAACAAAAACTGGAGGAAAGCAGCATCTTTATGAAGGGAAGCGAAGGAAGCTCGTGCGGACGTTTGATTGACTGCTGTAAAATACCCGCTCACATCATGTTGCAGTGTTTCTCCCGGGCTTCTCTCCACAGAACTCCTGATCTCCCACTTGTATATGAAAATCTCCAGATCATGTCTGGGTGTTAGGCAGGTATACAAGTTTAAAAGCCAGGAGCAGAAACTTTGGAAAGTCCGTGCACATCCTGTGCAAAGAAGAAGTGAAATAATCCATTTGTGCTTTTGCTGTTTGTTTTTCTTTCTCCTTCTATACAGTTTTCTTTATCAGATGCTGTGCAATGTTTTAAAAACCAAACTGTGGGGATAAAAACAAAGAATCTTATTAAACGGTTTTCCTGTAACGTGTCACGAAGCGACCTGAGGTCATTGGCGTATTACAGTGGCAATGAGCTGCATGGTACCTAGCATGCTGGATGTTACCGGCTCTCTCACTCTCTTTAGCCCTGTATGGTGAAAACATGCCTGATTACCCTGAGGAATGGAATTAGGGGGCTTGAGCTCTGACCATTTACAGAAGCAATTAAACATGAGCCCTGTATCTGTGCTGCTGGAGCTCCTGGGAGGCTGAACTTGGGGCATATCCTGTGGCTGACTGGCTCGATGGCTGGCTGGCAGGCTGCCTCTAATAAAGCCTAATCTGAAAGCAGGCTAATTAAAGGGGAGTGGCCCCTTCTACATCCAGGGCATTTGAAGCAATCTGATGTATTTACTGTTTACCATGTTCCAATTAAAGCTCCCACACAGCCTGGTTTGTTTCCCATCATAGCTCTTTGTTCTTTGCCACATTCTGCATGGCTTCTGAAAAGTATTTTCTCAAGCTGCATCTAATTTGGTTTGCCTTTTTAATGCTACGAGGAAAACTTTAAAGCCCCGGCATACCGTCAGAGGCTGGGAGTTAATCTTTGTGTGATAGCGGCAGTGGAGTGCGCTGTGTGCAGGAAGTAGGCGATAGCATCTGCTCCACTTTCACACCTTGCCTGGGAGCGTGGCAGCCATCAAACTTGCACCTTAATGCGCTTAGCTTTTTCAAAAACGTCCCACTTGTCATGGTCGGCGCTGATACCGCATCAATTATTTATTCCACGTCTGATCAAGAAGCGTCACGCAAATTCATTAACGTATGCAAATGATCACAATTACAATTATCTTGGTATCGTGATGGTGAAGAAATAAAATCTCGGCACATTCCCCGGTCCCACTGCACCACAAGTTACACTTTGCATTCAAACTAATCAAGCCTCATCTGCCTTTTCTTAATTAGCCAGAACGTTTTCAGATGCCAATTAGCAGGTCTCATGAAAAAGCTCTCTGCCACGAGGCGTTGTCTTTTATCAGAGCTTCTGCAGGTGTGTGGCTCACCATGTAGCCTGTGTCATAGGAAAGTGTTTATTCCTGCTAATTAATCATATTAACACATGCAGATGAGTGTAATTGCCTAAGCTCCTCCACCTCACACTGCGTGAAGACACAAGAAGATGGCAGGGTATTTTTATATGCATGATGGAGAGGAAGATCTTTGTACTAAAGTTACCAAGATGTCTGTCGTCGATGCTTGCGATGTCTGGCCGAGTGTTTGGAATAATGTTGGCTTATGCATCTCTGACAGTACCGTGTTTCAGACTGATGTGAACTGGTTTATGCATGTTTTCATCTCAAAGTAACTGAACTCACCGAGTTTTCTTAAGTTGTGAGCGACCTTTTAAGCCGAGTGCTCGTTGCTTTTGGTGTTTTTAGCACACTAATAGTGCTTTTCAGCTGCTGTTAGCGTGCTAGCTTGTGTAAATGCTACGCAAATCCAGCATCAGGAGTATAGTTTTCAGCGTATCACTATTAAACTCCAGATAACTAAGAAGCAATCCTCCCAATCTGGAGAAAATTTCTTTTTCATCATGTCTTTATTATGTCTACTTGACTGAGGAAAAAAATGCACATAAAGCAGCAGAGGTTTAACGAAAATGTCTTAGTTGAGGGGAGGTGACAATCATCAGTCCAGGTTGTAGGAAAAGTGGACAATTTAGAGAGTTTATGGCTTAGAAATGGGGAAAAAGTATTGTTTTCCATCCATCTACTATGTGTTAGGAGAGTAAAACACAAGTACAACAATCCTCAAGGTTTCATTGCCTTTCCGGGGCGGATAAGTGAGTGTTGTATCATAATAAACCGATCCTTTGTGTGACCTTTGACACTGCAGATGTTGCCTTTGTAATCACAGAGCGGTTTGTGACGTTCTGCTGGCTTCTGTGCAGAGATCTGTGGCTAGCGATCTTGTATTTAGACTAAATTTGTGGTCCAGCATCTTGCTGATGAAGTTTGACTTTCTGTCAGTTCGGCTCTGATGCCGATCATTACTCATGCTCTATATATTCCAAACAAACCAGAAATGTAAACGACGTTACTTGCTCAGAAAAGGCTTACACTTAAAACAAGCTTTGGTATATCAAGTCAAATATATTCTGTAGAAAGAGTTTGCTTATATAAAATTCCAGGATTCATGACTTTAAGCCAAGTATTGTATCATAGCTTGGATCCTACAGTTTTGGAAATGTGATTGTGGAAATAAAGACTTCTACATTAGCTGCATCAATAAGCAAACAAGCTGAAAGCGAGGCATGCTATCGTGAGTTTTCTATTTTTCCCCCTCTTTACGTATGCTGATAGACAGGTCTTGTCCACCCTGAGGCACTGAGCTCAGCATAGGTATGTTTGCTGTAAAACTACCATCTGGCTGTCACCATTTTTATAAATCTAAGCATCTTAATTCAATTTTAGTGTGCTGAAAGATGTTGGCTGTGCTGACAGTCCTTCTGAAAGCTGCTTTTTATGGTAGCTTGCAGTCCCAAAGCATCAGATGAATGTATAAAATCAGCCACAGAAACTTCCGACACACCCAATTTGTCACAAGCATGGTTTGTTAAAGAACCAGTTCTTTCTTCTTTGAACTTGTTCTGGGCCATATTGCTGCGTCGCATACCCCACATTGTATGGGTGTGAAACATGAGACAGTGCTGGAACATGAAGGAAGTGAGGCATGTTGCAGCCATAATTCACTGCATTCAGCAGGGGAGTAGAGAAGCATGATGACAAAGGGAGCGACTTTACAACTCAGAGCCTCATTCAGGAATGTCAGGGAGGGGAGAGGGAGAAAAGTTCTCCTGGCCAATCGGAACGCTTTGAATAATTAAAGTGATCGGCTTAATTAGCTCAATTACGTTAATTTGACCACGGAACATGGCCATATGGTGAAAGGAAACAAAAGAGGGGGGAACTAATTAAAAGTAAAATAATGAGGATTTTAATTAACTGGCTCCCCAGACAGCAGAGCGCAGGGATCAGGAGCCTGCTACCATAATTAAAGTGCTGTAACGCTGGCAACATCTCTCCTCTCTTTCTTATATCTGTGAGGGCTCTATCCATCTAATTAAATCTGTAAATAAATTAGCAACATTGAGGGTTCCTGCTTGACTTAACACTGCCTGCAATCCACCCCCCACCCCCCACCTTCCCAATAACATGCTCACCTTATTTTCAGCACACAACACCGCCCATACGTATGTTCGGAAAGGTTGAGCTAGGGTCTGTCATTAACGAAGGGATGTGGGCAGAGGATAGTGTTTGTGTGGGTTCCAGTCAGGTTTATGCAGGCAGATGCTAGTATTTGTCCCCTTTCAGAGTTGCTTTTAAGGTTTATCTGTGGGGAACACGAAGAGAGATCACAGGGTGCAAAAGAAGAAGAGATGTCGGCATCACCTTCATGTGTTGCACATGCATGATGCATATGTGCCATCTGGGCTATTCTCTGTCCCAAATACACTGCAGTCATGTCCTGTTAGCCACACCTCTTGCTGCTATTTGTTCAACCTGTTCTGGGCCTCTGGAGTTTTTACTTTCTGCACACGTGCACACGCACCTCCCCACGCGCACGCACACATACACAGCACACACTCAACCCCAGTCAACCAGGAGCAACAGCAGGCCCCTGTCCTCTGCAGAGGCAGGAGCGTTTTCATTAAAAATGCATTCAGATTGACAAGAGACTTATTTGCATATTAAATTAACAAGCACTTAAGAGTTCTGAGCGAACTGTTACTCTACCAGTTCTGAGCAAATGAGGAGCAAGCGACTGTCACTGATGGATACGGTTGAGAAACGGTGTGTTTAGAGATTGAGAAACACAGACATAAATTTAACTGAGTCAACAAATGTATGTTTGTGTATGTTATGTAGGCCTTTGTAATGTTTTTTATTCTGCCGTCAAAACTGCTCTATGAAGTCAGAAATAGTGAAGAGAGAAAAAACATTTTACATTTTAAGTTTGGACAGCTACATTAAATATGTTTTGTGCTTTTCTGTTTCTGTCTTCGGTTTAGTTTCTACATGTGGCAGTTTTGCTGTTCATTCATGTGTTTGGTTTTATACAGTATGTAAGCATTATGAAGGAGGTTAGGCAAAAATAACTGAGATCTTCCGAGCTAGCTAAGTGAGTAAGTAGCCTTCAGCTACGTGCTGCCATTTAAAGTTTCTGTAATTACAAACTGAATTACCAAAATATCCTCATCACTGTGAATATGATCAAGTAATGAGGAGAAAAGTCAACTTTGTGTTCTTCTTACAGCAGCCATTTTTATCTGTTGTCTTTTCTCCCTTTCCCTGCACTCGCACAAGGAATCCAACATAAATGGGGTTGAATAATTTGTCTGGCACCTACAGTATATGCTGTATATGTACTGTATGCAGCCAAATTCCCAATGAAGCTGCTCTCATTTAATGTACATATCCACTGTTCCTGTTTGTGGGAGAGCAAACCAAGTCTGAAAGCCCACTAAGATGACGCTTTAAAGTGTTGTATAGCCCACAGAGTTGCTCTACTCCAGTGAACCCAGATTTTCTAGCCTCATCAGACAAAAATCATCATTCAGATGTGACAGTGTGGGGGTCCTGTCACTGATCATGCGCCCTGGCTACCTGGCCACAGGGATATCCCTTTGCTGACAGGTCAGCGCGCATGGCTTCCACCTGGGAGGTTGTGGGATTGATCCCCGCCCGGGCCCTCTGTCGTCCTGCCACATAAACAAGTAAATGATAACACAGTTGCTGTTATTTCAGCAATATGATGATCTCCCAGAAAGACGGAAGCGGCTCACTGTGGATTTAGCTGTAGCACGGCTTTAAATTAAAGGGTTGGCAAACTAAAGTGGCAATGTCATTTTCTTACTTTTGTGCCACAACCTCATCAGTAAATGTGTTTTTCACTGAAAGAACATCGTTTACTGATACACCCTTGATCATTACTAAACTTAGGTTTAGTTCTAGCTAGCCAAATCTATGTCAGCTAGCTTTAATTTTAAACAGTAATGCTGACTTTCATCATGTAGCTGGAAAACTTCAGATCTACAGATACCCATGAGTGGAGGCCAGTGTGTGAGCCTTATTTTAACTTTTTAAATAGTTTGACACATCTTCAGCTCAGTACTATAACTGTTTTTGTAAGGCGTGGATGTGCATGTAGTCTCACCTATAGACATGGTAGAAGACAAGACAAAAAGCAAAACTCAAAAGAAAATTATGCTGTTACAGTACAATTGATGAGACATAGCAGACATGTTTGTGCCAGATCTGAGATACCGTTGGCACTTATGGATCAATTATGTATGTGGCAAGTGTTGTGTGGGCCAAAAGTTGTCAAGATGTCAGTTTTTGCCCAGACATTGATTCCAGCAAGTATTTTGTGAGCCAGAAATGGTCCTTAGGTCACATGTTGTAATCATGTGGCTGAGTATGGCAGCTGCACACTCACATTCAATCAATGCCTTGAGTCAAGTCCAACTTTGGGCCAAACAATGTTTCTGGGTGGTGATTTAAAATGAATGAGGAACAAACTAAATAACAGGTCTCCATGGTAAAAACTCTGGTGCTCGTTAATCCCTCTGTGCTCAGTGTTGCTAGATCTCGCGCGAGAACAAAGCAACCAGCTCAATGAGAACAAGCTTGAAACATTTTCCAAAACAGAAAAACAAGCCCAAAGTACTTCAACAAAGGAAAATCCTGTTAAAAGTGAGTTTTCCCCCTTCCCCTGTATTATGAATGGGACTAGTAGATCTGTTTTTTGAATGAAGGAGAATAAATAGGCTTACAGGACTGTCTCAGAAAATTAGAATATTGTGATAAAGTTCTTTATTTCCTGTAATGCAATTAAAAAACATGA
>JBBDHI010000012.1:27274159-27284373 GCA_037177115.1 Craterocephalus stercusmuscarum | reverse complement strand
AGCCGAACTGAGGCAAAACGAAAACCTCCCCATATCTCCGGCTACATGATGAATATCAAGAAAGTGTTCCAGAGTGTAAATCAGCATGAGGGTGAGCAGAAAATGAAGGCACATCATTCTGAGGGCGGACTATTCCTTTAACTGATAAATTGATTTAATTAATTTATTAATTAAGAAATTAATCAACTCACAGTGCCAACACTATGCATGAGCATTTTATATTTGGTCCTCTGAATGATCGGGGCAGTGTGTAATGCACCTAAAGCTGTTTGACAACTGCCAGTAGACACCAGGAGAAGAAGATTGGATTGCCCGGAGGAAAGTCGGAGGAGCCTCACCAGCCCTGATTTAGCGTTGCAAGATGTCTGCGTTGTTTACATTGGAAAAGCCCCTATAATATCACATTTATTTGCACTTCTGACCAGTTTTTGTTGCATTAAATCAGCCGTACACATAGTATTGTTGGAGAAAAATGTAGGGAGATGCTGCTGTAGTGGAATTCACTTTTTTCATGAACTACGACGCTGCTGTCAAACCAGGCAAACTGCTGTGCGGCTCTTCTCAACATCATTTGCCCACGCTAAAATCAACCCCAGCTGATCTATCAAAGCCACAAACAGAAGATTGCACCTGTTATCCTGGCAAAACTGTGTCACTGTGTCACTTTGCGTTTCTGCTGCTGATAAATATGCAATATGGGCGTTTCTGCCAGAACGTGCGTATTGTTAGGAGACTATGTAAATAAATCAGGTTTGCACCCACAGTGTGATCTATGAAGCACGCAACGAGTTTTGGGTGGTTATTTTTTTGCATTTTTTCTATAGTATTAATATATTTGTAACGCCAGAGGAGAGGATTGTGGAGCCGATCCAGCGTTGCAATATTAGAATTGCTGGATGAGTTTAAAGGCTGATATATGTGCAATTCATACAACTTCAGAAAGAGAGCATATTTATAGGAACTAGAAGCACACAGATTTATGAATGTACAAGTTATGTGCCACACAAAGGGAACTGGTCCGTACACAAGTCTTTTATTCTGAGTCATTTTCTCACAGCTGAGAGATGGTGAATATGGAGATGGCTGCTTTTGGGTAAGTGAATATAATGATTTTATCTTGTACATTGCTCACATGGACATATCTGGTAACTGCGCATACCACCTGCAGCCCTTCCTCATACTGCAGGGGATCGGGGTTATAATGCAGCTCATGTGCGCACCACAAACATGGTAGAATGCACCGATCAAGTATAGCCCATAGAAGGTCGCCCAGACTGTCGTTTGTTGCTCCACAACATAGAAAAAAACATAGGATGGAGCAAGATGCCATTTTTACGAGTTTACACACAGCGTGGACCCACTCCGTCCCTTGCAGGACCTGCTGCTGCAATCTGGAGCCACTGGCATGGACTTCCCTTACAACCACCTGACCCCCTTTGTCCACTTCTCTTGCAATAATGCCCACCATCAGCCCAGACACACTGACCAGCTGCCGAGTGTGTGCAGCAATGGCCCACGTATCTCTCCTCAGCGATGTGCCACAGCGAAGAACTTTTCTGAAAAATACTTGTTTTTCACCGAACCCATAGTCAAATCGTATCATATTCATATCGAGATATCTGGCATGAATATTGAGATACAAAATTTTGTCCATATCGTTCCCAACCCAATTGGGAACAGATGAAAATTTTGAATAATTTTCAACACCTCCAGTTGGGGAGGGAGGAAGTGATGTTTTAAGAAAATATAAACAATAATGACCTTAAACTTGTGCTAAAAATTAGTTAATCAGCAGTTACTGCAGACATTTTCTCTAAATTCCATTAATGACCTATAAACACTAGCAGAGGAAGAGTGATTTGGAGGCAATTACATATTAACCTTTTAAGTTATTTGAATTTTCCCATGAAATCTAAATTCGCAGTGAAGGCCATTGTACAAGTTCTGTGCACATCATTTTTTACTGTTAAAGACAGATGTTGAGAACATGAGGAAAGTCTGTTTTTCAAACTTTATAAAACTTACATCCTTCATTATAACTGAAAGAAGTTAAAAACGGAGAATTTTTGCCTTTCCACTTCATTCTGTGGCAGGAGAGCAGGAAGTCAGGGGCAAGTTTTCAGTGATTGTTTACTTCCCCGTGTTAAGAGCAGGACTGTAGGAGGAACAGAAACTGCAAGGCACAGCTTCCCCCCAAATGCTCTCAGTGGCTGATACCCATGATGACAGCCATCCCAAGCCAGTACCCCACTCCTGGGACCTGTGCTTTGTCTGTATGTTTGTCTAAATGTGTATCCAGTCAGTGAGTAAGGGACTTTGCAAAGTGACACACCCTCAATGAAAAATTCAGCATCCTACCTATAGCCTACCCTGATATCTTTGCAGCAAATAAAAGACGTGTGTCTTGCTTTGTCACTCCATAAAAGAAAATGTGTTGAATCAACCATAAAGCAAGTTCAAACCAGCTGGTATGTTGATTTTCTGGTCGCTAGCATTTGACACATGTAAAGCCGAACCAGGCTGCAACATCTTTCTCAGCCTCAGGATGCTGCTGGGCCAAGGCTGCCTCCAGAAACGTGCGTAATATATGTTCTTATGCCATTAAATGAGTCAGGATAGCAGAGTTTAAAGGTTGTAAAGATACATTGTGCAACTTTAATGTGATTATGTTAACTTGCTCAACCCTGATATATATACATATAAATGTAGTTCATTTAGACAGAAAATATTCAAGTTCAATGCAGTATGAGGCAGCTTGGACAGAGAGTAAACATTAACCCTAGCCTGGACTACTTTCTCACATAACCTCAGTAAAAAAAAAAAAGAAAATGGTAAACTGAGTCAACAACTGTAATGCAAAAGACAGCAGGCCTGGGTTTAATGGTCTACTGACACAAGAGAGACTTTTAAAATTGACGATTACCTCTTCAACCCTGAAATGACTCAAAAAGCATTCTAATGAAGGCTTCTTTTTCTAAATACAATGAGTTCAAAATATACCAAGACCAAGATAAGAAAGGTGGTCTGTGGATCCCATATGACGTCAATTTACTTTTTATAATTCTCTTTCTTTCATATAAAATAAGTGAGATGACTGTTAATATGGAGCAACAAAGTGCAAATCTAAAGGAACACCAAAACTTCTCCGGTGCTCCAATTCTTCCAAAGCTGCGCCACGTACAAAGGAGTGCCCTGGATTTATCTCTGTACCAAATGAGGCATGGTCTTTGGAAGGAAGTGATACGATCAACTTCACACCCATCAGGGGAGCTTGTGTACAGCTTGCCTTGGGTCTCGCATCCTCATACATATTCAAAGGCCTTTCACAGTTCATTATAAACTCACAAAATCTCTGCTCCTTCCTATCCTAGATGGCCATGTTACATTCATTAAAAGGGAAGAATACAAAGCCTCCCCAAATTATAACGATACAAATTCCTCATGCAATTAGAATTTAACTATTCACCGTCTCACATCTAGGTCTCGCATCAGAAAACATCAAACGCAAGTCTGCCTAATGGATGTCTCCCTACGTTGCACAATTAACACTCAAGGACAAACAATAAAGAAGAGGGAATCATAGATGTCTGATGTTTAGTTTTTTTAAGGTTTTTTTGTCCTTCAAGGCCATTTGATATGCAGGTCTAAAAAGTAAACACCTTTGTTTTCCTCTATCAAGAGCAGCTCTCTGAGAGGAAATAAATGGGATATAGCCATGCAGATCGGATACAACGTTAGCTAAAGATAGACTGCCACTGAAAGTGTTTAAGGCAAACATTAGAATCATAAAATCATTCAAAATATCAGATGCAAAAAATAACTTTTTCATGCTGTTTGTTACTGGGAATCAGTTCACAAGTAGCATCACCTCCGATTTCTGGACATAACTGATAAAAGTGCAGTAAACTTTGGGAAAAGTAGGGAAAAAAGCGCATACAGATGTGTGGAGGCGTGTTTCAGTGAGACCGTGGCTGTGCAGATCAGTGTATGTGTGGATGTTAGATCAAGCCAGATGATGATCTGGTTGACTGGTGTTAGCAGAGCTGATCTCACAGTTCCCGGCTTGTGGAGAGCTGAACGCCAATCGCCTCTCCTGCTGCTTCCCAGACCAAGCTGGCTGTTTCTAATGAGACAGGCGGACAGGGAGCTGTCACACTGATGGGGGCACCTGACACATGAAAATGAGACCCCCCGATCCGCATGCTGGGATGGAGAAGGAACTCTGGGAGGGACCGGCAGGGCGAAGGAGCGAAAAGGGGGGAAAAAGAGGGAGGAGGGCAGCCTACCAGCTGTCAGAGGACTGAGTGACAGGTCAAGGAAGGTGGCTGAGCAGCAAAACTCCTCCAAGTGACAAGAGACGAAAGGCACATCTCTGCATGCACGGCAGTGGCTGCTAACTCTCCTGTCTGGCTTGTCTCCGTCATCTGACAGGCCTACAAGGACCAATCCTGTTCCTCTCAGAGACTATTCAGCAGCCAGCAACATCAGCAGAACATATCTCCTTGATCTGCCTTCAGAACTTCTGGGTCTCCTGTTACCTCAGCTAAAATTGAAAGTGCCAGTTTTTCTTATTTCTCAAATTCCTCCTGCTATTTGCTCGCTTTTGATTTTAACTCATGAGAAATACAGTGGCTCCAATGACGTTTACCAGCTAAATGTAGCAAAGCATATCCGGCTATTCCTCCAAGATGCCCTGCAGACATGCCTTTCTGAGTGATGACTGTGGGATTATCTCTCCATTACAGTGATTCTATTTGACAAGCCGTTCTGTCACATCTCAAACGGCTGCTTCCCTTGAAGAGCCAGGTGCTCTCTGCGCGTCGCTCACATCCGCAGATTGCAGGAGATTTGAGACAGCCCCGTGTTACGTTTCATCTGCGGGGGAGAAAGCAGCGCTCGGTCTCGGCGACACTCCCATCCTTCAAGGTGTTCTTGTTCCATCTGCCGGAGGGTCCGGCGGGAATACTTCTCTCTGAGCTCCTTCCTCAGTCCCAGCGAGCAGCCTTTCATGTCAGACAGGATACCAGACAGGAATCCCAGCTAGCATTCGGCTTCACTTAAGACTTACATGTTGACAGAGAGAAAGAGGAGTGTTCTCTTATCTCTGAAAGGTCTTTTTTTCTTCCTTTTTTCTCTTACAGAGCCCATACTCAGATGCCAAACTCAAAACACATGCAGGATTGTAGAGTACGGATCAAGAGGCCCACAAAATACTGTAATTACAGTGGTAAAGGAGCTCTTCAAGCAGAGTCATGCTTTGCATCCATTTTACTCAATTTATTTACTAACTGACGTACAAAATGCCAATTAAATGAAACGTGCTGAATAAACAGGGAAACCAGAAGGTATGTCAGGTATTTGGATTGTATTAATCCTATGTACAAACTTAAAAAATATAATCTAATATTTATTATTAGCGGCTAATGATTTTGTATGGTCTCACATTCACCAAAATAACTAAATATTTGTCTTTTCAGAAAAGACAAATATTTAGTCTGTAGTATACCCCCCACTTCTCTTCGTCCTGAGGTCACAGTGAATGTTTGTCCATTTTTGGAGTAAGTCTCATACCATCAGCTACTGTAGCAGGTGAGATGCAGGGTGGCTACAACCTGGACAGGTCAGCAGTCCTTTGAAGGATGATTGGTGATCCTTGCACTAGTATATCAGAAAAACGTAATGTTGGAGGAAAAAAGAAAAAAATGTATTAAACAACTTTGTGTGAGATTATTAAAACCATTATTAATCTTTTAAAAAGAAAGAAAATCTATATTTCATTCATTTAGGTTCAATAATAGCCTACAGGTCCAATAAATACAACTAACATTACTGAAGCAGCAACAGTGGCTGTAGCTCAGTGGATAGAGCTCTTGTCTACTATTCGAAGGTCGCTACATGTCAAAGTGTTCTTGGGCAAGACACTGAACCCTACAATGCCTCCCGATGTGCCTATTGGGTGTGTGAATGTGTGTGACTGGTTAGATAATTAGCGCCAAATATGTATCAATCTGTGAATGGGGGAATGAGACATGTAGTGTTAAAGTGCTTTGAATAGTCATGTGACTAGAAAAGCACTGTACAAGTACAGTCCATTTAACAACTTTAACTTATTTCCTACTGAGTAAAATTGTGTTGTTTACAATGACTTTGATCCCAGACTCATTGTAAACAACCACTGTGTCCGGTAAGTCTCATTCTTCTTGCTAACCCATTCAGTGAATGTCAACCTGCTGAGTTAACGTGGCAATGTGGCAGGGACTGAACCAACCACCTCCCGGGTGAAAGTCATGCGATATCACTGTGGTTAGGTAGCCAGAGCACATGATCAGTCAGAGGCACGGTGACAGGACCCTCACTGTCACACATAGTAAAGTAGTAACAAGCTAATGCCTTTGTGATGCTAAGCCCATGGCTAACATAGACGTAAACATTAGCTTTCACATTACAGTAACTAACCAGATGTGTTTAGAGGTGGATCCAGTGTCCTGGATATTTATACCACAGACACTGCCATTTGCTGTTTATTATTTGTTACTTCATGAAGTTTTTAATTGCCTAACGTTACAAAGGAGCAGCAACAAGAAGTGTGTTAACCCGGGGTGCCACTGTTTTCACTGTGATTGTGCATGCGAATGCATCTATGTTTGTGTGACATTACATCAGTGTTGCTTCTGGGGAAATTATAGCAGACAGGAGATGAGAGAGACAGAGCGTCATGACGAAAACATGTAAAATAAAATCTGTTCCTGAGTCTCAAATCTTTAAATGTGAGTCCAAGTTGAAGTCACTGGAAATGTGATGTAAGTGTGAGTCTGAGTCCCAGACTTGAGTCGTCATCTGTGCTTTTCAGGCTTTCCAACAATGTAAAATACAATGCCAGCTAGTATTATTATTATTAATGGAAAGAAATAATCAAGCAAACACAAATTTCCCTGTGCTTTGTTTTAGTAACAACATTAAAACTAGTGACATCTGAAAGGACTTCTCATCTTTGCTCCATATAATGCTCTGCTTGTAATTAGTTGGCTCCAAATATCATGTTGTTACTTTAATATGAAAAATGGTCCTAAACATGGTTGGAGACCAACTACATTCAGTCACACATTGTTGTAACCAGCAGACATCCAAAAGCAAAGATCAATACACATTAGCGCATTAAAAGAGACCACATTCAAAATAGTTATGCTTTTTTAGGGGACATAACATGTATATGTTTTGTAAGATGTGGTATAAACATTGATGGGTGAGTGATTCTTGAAAAGCAGATATTTCTCTTTTTTTCACACACAGACGTCTGACAGCACATGGACTGCTGCAAATAAGAACAAATTGAATGGCATGGATTTTCCATCACAGCAGAACAGAAATGGACGAAATGTGAAGAGTGTGAGAGCAGAGGTGGGAAGAGGGAGAGACTGACGTCCCTGGAGAGAGCAGGAAATGGGTGCGGATAACAAAAGTGGTTGATTTAAAAGGGTGGTGGGGGGGTGGGGGCATACAAACATGTTAGAAAGACATGGACAAAGATGGGACGTAAGAGCAGCCTGTAAAGGGGGCATCTGAAATATCTGGAGCAGGAATCAATACAGGGGCTTCAGTTGAAGCTTAGCTATAAAGATGGTTGGACTGAAGAGAAAGTGCATCAGTGTTCAAGGTTGTTAAAACACTGTAGAGCTGGGAGCAGTAAGGGTTATCTATCAATAAATTGTGTGTGTTGACTATGTGTCTCTGAGTGCATGTGTGTGTGTGTTTGTGTGTGTTTGTGTGAAGTGGGCTAGGAGATGTGGCCTATGAGGCCTCACCTCTCCAGTGAAGTGGTAAATCAGCCATCAGCCATGTGACAGGCTCAGTGGCCCCCTGTTCTGCCCAATGAGACATGACCCTCTCAGCTCTGGTCCCGCCCCCTCCTCGACGGAGCTTTGATATCCCTCCTCGCTCCACTGACCAACCGATGGGAGGGGGGGTACCCCCGCAGCATTCCTCCGAACCAGCAGAATGGAACAGCTGAATATATCCCATCATGCAACAAAAAAAAAAAAAAGCCCAGAGGAACCACTGTGGCCTTTGGAAGAGAGGGGATATGAGGGGTGAGGGGGAGGATGGGAGATATCCACTCATCCCCTTCAGCCTCACAGAGCGGGTCATCAGCCCAAACCGCCGATGACCCGATGGGATCCAACAACTGCTTCCTGTCTGCTGGCATTAGCGTAGCCAGCGATGAGGGTAAGCTTGCTGCGCTCTGAGGCCAAGGCACACTGACCTGGCCACAGCTCACTGCATACCTCGCCGGGTGACTACAGACACAACACAGCTGTCAACAACACAGAGCCAAACATTTAGCAAACAAAGACACTGGAAAGATACACCACGCTTTTCCTAAAACCAACCTGGAAACATTTGCACATTGATTTCATTCCACTGTTTTCAGGGCAGCTGCTGTGGACCAGATTTAAAGTTAAATAAGATTTTAACTTTTACACTTACTGTAATTAAAATCTTCGGTTTCCTCTGAAGAGATGTGATGGCAGCTATCACTTCTAAATGTATTCATTTAGCAATGAATGCTACTATGCAAACTGATTTGAGGAGTTAGTATCAGCAGAAAATTCCACCACAGTTTCAGTGAGAAATGAAACTGTTGCAATGCAACAATTCCTCCAACTTAAGAGTTTAATCCCCTTCACCCTGTAAGTACAACCCAGACAAGTAGAACAGGGGAAATATGCCTCATATTGGCATCTCCTTATCATTGCAGATGTTATTATCTAGTCTTTAGTTAAACAACCCACACAGTCATCAAGGACGGAGAATTGGTTGAATGGGGCAAAAAAATGTGGGCATAGTAGCACTGCATGGTGGTGATGGTGGTTAGTGGTGCCTCATAGCAAGGAGGAGGCATTGGTACGGTTGTCTTTTTTTGTATCTGACTCACAGATGTACACGTGAAGATGTATGTTTTGTGTCTGTGTGTGAGTCTTTATTTTTCATAAATTGAAGTGACTGAATTGCATCAATGTAATTGTTGTCTTTACTCTATAATTATACTTTTATTTGATTAAGCTACTTCTTACCTTGACTTTACCTTCTATTTCTGTTTCATTGTGTTTTTCTGCAGTGAAATTTCCCTCTGGGACTAATAAAGCATTGAGTTTGCATGTTCTCTCCGTGTATGTGTGGGTTCTCTCCGGGTACTCTGGTTTCCTCCCACAGTATAAAAACATGCATGTTAGGTTGATTAGTATTTCTAGATTCTCCTAGTGTGAGTGGTTGTTTGTCTCTGTGATGAGCACGCTGTACCCTGCCTCCCACCTAACAGTTGCTGGGATAGGCTCCAGAATAGCCTGTTTAGAATAAGCGGGTATAAACATTTGGAGGACGGATGGATGGATTTTTTTTTGTTCAACCAAAATTCTGATTTTAATGTCTGATGAGGAAAATATTTCGGTGTGTATCTGTGAAAAAATCTGATCGTACTTACTTATTCAGACTAAGTTGTAAAAAGTAAAAATAGTACAAAGAAGAAATAAACTTTTTACTGTTTTAATGTTAATTAGGACAATTTTAGTTTTCTAGCTTTCTCCCTCATGAGAATATTTGTAAGCTCAACATTCAGAGTGAGGCTTAGTCTGTTCAGAGTGTTTAAATGTCTGATAGAACTCAGGTGTAAAATTAGATTTGAGTATCTAGATACTTTTTGGACATGAATAGAAGTGATTTCTTTATCAACTGTGCCATTGTTTCACTTGGATCTCTGGTTCCTGAATCCAGTACAAGTGAAATAGTATTGAGGTTGAATTAGTCACATCAGCAAACAAACAGTAATTGATAAAATAGTATCACATTGATATTTCTGACTTTCAGTAAACCCCACTACCAGTTATCGAACCACCATTTCTTCAATGACTTCTCCTATAAAATCTTTTAGCCTGCTCATATCATTGCAGAAGGCAACTGTGCTCAAGAGTACAGTACAGAGAATTTTTGGGCATATCAAAGTGTATTTCCCACTATGAATCTGAACTACTATAGCCACATTTGTATCCACTGTGAATTTAAGATTTGTCCTTTTGAGTTCTGTAATAATAAAATTTTCCTCCCCCTTCAATTATCTGTGCCTTCCATTAAAGGGAACGTATCATGCCGAAAAATGTAATTTATTCACTTCCGGTGCAGCATATAAATCTTATTATTCTTTTTGGGTCATATTTTTCAGT
>JBBDHI010000012.1:26834428-26847260 GCA_037177115.1 Craterocephalus stercusmuscarum | reverse complement strand
AGATGGGGGCATTTTATCTTTATATTATATATATATATATATATATATATATATATATAGTCCTCAATCCACTTCCTAACCTTTATCCGGTAAAGAATGGTGAATCTTTTTTTCCATTGAATAAATCTGTACATAGACTAAACTGGGCACACTGTACCGCTGAACCCAAGCCCACACTTACAGGCTTTCTGTGATTGCTGCTCATTTCTGCAAAGATTCAGTTTGATAAAACAACTATTTCTCTGAATAGCTATCAGGCAATAAGGCTCTGAGATAAACCTTGTGTTTACACAAAATGAGACTAAAATAAATGCCGTCATGCAAGTTCCTAGACAATATTTGTCCTTGATGAGCACAGATAGACAATGTGCTTGACTCCATAGCAAGAACAGCAGATAGTGCAAAGAGTTCTTTTTGTTTGCTATCATCACCAGGCCTGAGGAGCTGCATATTCAGGCATTCTTTGGCTGCTGAATACCTTAACTAAAGTCTGGGCGAGATGGGAACGAGGCGTAAAGACTGTCAGGGCCGGCTCATTATCTCAGTGATGGGGCAAGTGCTGGCACTGTGCAAATGAGTGTTTTGAGAGTATAACTCACTTGGATGACAGAGTGGAGGCTGGCGACGGCTGGTTGCCCTCTGAAGCCCCATTGCTGGGGGAGCTGTGGTCGCTGTCACCATTGTTGCCCCAGGTGTGCTCCGGGGCATCTTCCTTGAACTCCTGCCCCGACATGATCCGCTCTATCTCCTCCTCGGTGATCTAAAAAGCATACACACACTCTTACAACACAACAGATATCTGTGTGCCTCACTTTAGTTGATTAACATCGACTGGCACCACACTGCTTTTCACTCAAATGTTGAGTAGCAAGGACAAAATTCCACAATGAAATGGGGAGCGAGAGAAAGGAAGAAAGGAGGCATTTGTTTGTGTCTGTGTGTGTGTTTGAAAGAGATAGCATTTAAGTGGTGGACGTGCCTGAAATAATAGAATCCTTGCAGGTAAGTGCAGGCAGAAAACACAGACAAAACCTATTCTGAAAGGCTTAACACTATAAAAATGTGGTGTCTTGTTTCTGTGACTGAGGTCAATTCACTTTCATCAACTCAGAACATAAACCAAAACAGGCAATTCATTCCATATTAATGAGAGACATCTTCCTTCCACTGGGCTTTAGGAAAAAAAGCCGTCTCTTAATGGAAGCAGATGCTTCTGTGTTGTGATTTGCTGAATTGAACAGGAAAGTATTGACCACATCTCTCTCCTGAATAGCATGTGTGGCACTTATCGTCATGTTGCACATTTTCCAGACCACTTGCGCTATTGCCACCATTAATAATGAAGCCGAAGCTGAATGGGAATGATATAACAAGGTCAGGGCTCATTCGCAATGCTTCACACGTATCCCTGCACCCAAATATGTGGCAATACAGCACTCAGACTCGGTTTTATTTAACTGAATGGCTGATTGTTTCATTTGGATAATTTCATGTGTGCATTCTGTGTCCTAGAGGGTCAGAACATGTCACAAAAACATTTCAGCTGATTTACCTGCACTGGCCCGATGCTTTTATTCCTCCCTCCTGGCATGCCATCCTCCCTGATTGCTGCATGATAAAAAGAGGGAAGAGAAATCAGTCCCATTAAAATCCATGGAAAGTCTCACAGCTCTACCTAGTGGCTGAAACCTATTCCGTTTTTAATTTAATTTAGCTTTTTTGCTTTTTTCTCTGAATGTCTCTGTTCACTGGGAATGCATTGTTAAATACTGGATGTGAATTCACTCCACTCCTCAGGATCAGGCTACCTTAAGGTATTTGGGGAATACATCATATAAAATCAAGCTTTCAGGCAGTGAACAAGCAACTCACAGCTTTCCCCACTAGATGGCAGCATGTTCCCAGGAAAGCCTGAGGACTGACTAATACTCCAGTCATTCCAGAGGGATGTACTCTGATGCCTTCCAGCCTACTTCTTTAAAAGAAGGCTAGAAAACAGCTCTTTCCATGTGGACTTGTCAGCTTCTTGGAGGATTTTTTTTAATTTAAAATATCCATTAAATTATTTCTAAAGTGTGGAAAGCCTTTTTATCGGTGCGAGTAGGTGAGGAGGTCTACACCCATCAGCCAGTGTAAACGGAGTATTTTATTACTATAACAACATGCACATATCAAATGAGACAGCAAATGTGCACAGATGTATTGTCTTTGTTGTCCCTTATTTTGCTCCTCTTTATCTTTGGTTTGCTTTAGAGGCTTTGTTTTCTTGACTGGAGTTTCATGCACATTTAGCATGCTCAACCAACGAAAACATTTGGGGCTGCACCCGGCGGGACCTCCATGAGTTAAGATGATGAAATTTGTGTCAGTATGACCTCATGGTGAAAGAAACTGTGATCTGCCTTTAAAATGCAAACAGAGACCTAAACAGACGTCTGAAGACGTGCGCGGTGTATTTGCTGAAGGTTTTTGGAACAAACTTTCATACACTTATCAGATCAATAGTCACACAGTTACTGAAATAAGTTCAACGCAGCTGATAATGGGGGCGGGGGGGCTGACACTACTATCAAACTGCATCTTCTTTACGTAGAATTTTAGAATATCACGATTTCAGCTTCTGCTTTTCTGCTCCGTGAGGAATCCCTGCTTTACCTTTGCGGTTCATCCCCATCTGCAGACACTTGAGCAGGCGGCAGTACTGGCAGCGGTTGCGCTGTTTGCGCGACATCTCGCAGTTCTTGTCGCGGCTGCAGCGGTACACGCGCTTGTTGCAGATACTGCGCTTGAAGAAGCCTTTGCAGCCCTCGCAGGAGATGATACCATAGTGCAGGCCAGTGGCGCGGTCTCCACAGATAAGGCAGGTACGCTGGTCAGCTGCATCATCTGAAAAAAAGAGCAGAAAATGAAAAAATGATTAGAACCATTTCCACCTACAATTTCCTGGCGCTTATTTATACGAAGCATAAATGACTAAATGAAATGAATAGTGGGTACAGGAACCTTGCTGATGGCAGTTTTTAACTGAGATCATGTGGGTGGTTGGGCCTTAAGAAAGCCCCATACTCGGGTTAATCCAAAGGATTTTTAAGCCCCGACTCTTGCTTAGTGAAAGTTGAGTTGTAAGGCAGCAGGATGAGGAGAGGAGATGTCTTAGACATGTTTTATTCAGCAGCTCTCAGGAGCTGGGACGACGCGACCGATTTGTTTACTGTCTCTCCTTTCTCCCCCCTTAACAACAGCGGTGTCACATTAAAAAAGGCTTCATTCAACATCTGAAAATATACGGCCACATATTTTCACCGAGTATGTGTAAAATCATTTGAAATCATCACCAATCCTGTCTTAGTACAGATGTTCTTCCCTCTCAATAATTAACTTTCACCTTGTTCCCTGGTAGAACTAAGTTGATCAGGCTAAACCGTGACAAGGACAGAAATAAATAAGGTTACTAATTTGGAGGACATAAGAGGGGGCATTTGGGGGCTTAGGGTAGGTGGAAGAGTATGCTCCACGCAATAAGCTGTGTGGAACAGGATGCCCTGAACAAAGTGCATTAAAAATAGCAGATGAGGTGACTGTAGTAGTGTGTAAGAATTGCGTGGCATTTTTTTGGACTATGAAAAAGCAGGACAAAGTGAAGAATCAAGCCAGAAAAGAGGCTTGGTGAGCCAAGGTGACTTAAAAAGACATACATGTTTCCCCCTGCAGGAGAAAGTAGTGCAGGTTAGAGGTGTGGAAGGGGATCAAAGAGATGGATCATACTGGAAAGCTACTTTGCTAATCACAACGTTGCTCCATAACTGTGAGGACAGCAATATGAGAAAGCTGTTGAAAATCTTCTCTTAATCCCCCATCTACCTCCAGGCCTCATAATACACATAATCAAACTCTCTGAGGAAGCTGAGAATTAAGTTTGAGCGCATATTCTCTGCTGTCAAAGACATTAAGCTTCATCACACATGCCCACACACACTGTATGAAGACCACGACCACCTCTGCTCACTGTTACAGCACAATGTGATATGGTGACACTGCCACTCAAAAATAGTGAGCTCATTTCAGTTATAATCTGTAAAGTTTCCTCAATGGGTCACCTCAGTGCTGGAGGGAATTTTGAGGGAATTTCATGTGAACATAAAACATTAGGCTTAAGATCCTGGTCAGACATCCAGCGGTGTGAAGTCATCTTTCTTCCATTTTCTGCAAATAAAATTGATGAGCTCCCAAGAATACTCTTGAGAGCACCTTGGTCTTCTGTAGCCCTTTTCATGTATCGGTGGCGCCAAACAGGATAAAGATTTTAATTATTCATTTGGTCAGCTTCCATGATGCTGGTGTTTCATGAGTTTATGATGGGAAAGGCCATCCTGTGGTGAGATAACATCGTGGAAATAATTTGAATTTGACAAACTTTTTAAAACGGGCCATTTCTTTTCGTGTTTCAGAGACCATTTTCACATCACTCCAAGTGCGATCATGCTTCCCACCACCTACTGTAAGAAAAGACTCACTGAGTGAATGTCTCATGCAACCCCATTTCAAAGAAAAAAATCCATTTAATGTGAAGAGGAAGTGCGACGTTTTCACACTAAAATCATCAGTGGGTGACGTAAGAATTGGAAAGATCAAATGCATTATGGGAAATATATGTTTTATATGTTTTCTTTCAGCACTTAAAGCAACAGATTTTAACAACCATGTGCAGGGCCGGCTTTGCTGACAGGCGACAAAGGCAGATGCCTGGGGCGCCATCTGCTGGACAGGGCGCAAAATAATAAAATATAATAAAATATAATAAAAATAATAAAAGAATAAAAAAACGTTAAATAAATTTATATATTTTTGATGAAAAAGCCACATATACATAGTCGATATGTACCTTCTAAAAGGCATAAAGAGCGCAGCCCATTAAACATGCCTCTTAAGATGCATGTTTATGGGCTGCGCTGCACTACCTGTCCTCTGTGAGGGAGGAAGGGAGGGGCGCGAGCAGTGCCAGTCAAGAGGGGAGCGGAGCAATTATTCAAGTATTTGGTGCGTTTTAAGGCTCCTTGCAAATCCGTCATCTGACGCAAAAGACGGAGTAATACCACCGGAAACCGCGGGGGCAGTGTTGAGCAGAAACAAACCAGAGAAGAAGAAGAAGAGAAATGGGAAGAGAAAAACCATAGAAGGATGAAGATTGGAATGAAATTTTTAGAAATTGCTCAAGCTTTAGAAATAAAGCTCTGCAAGTGTTCAGGGCATGTTGGTGGTTAGAAACAACTAATCTGACAATGAAGTCGTATCACTGAGTTAACAATAAACTCAGCGCTGCCCACTGGAGGTCAGTCATAGCAACACAAAAGAGCTGTGCAGGCTGCAGCTTTCATGGTTTTTACCTCCAAATGGAAAAAACCCGTTGTGTTTGATGATGATGGTTCCTCGGACGCTCGCACTGAGATGCAGAACCATAAAAATAACATGTGGTCAGTAACTCGTTTGACGATCTGCCTTGCAATCGCCTATAATGCCTCTTTGGTTTCATCATTACCTCCTTTGTTATTTCAGGTGAAATTCTCTTTGTGCCACCTGAGTTTTAAATCCCGTTTCGGAGGATAAGCTGCACTTTTGTGTTTTCATGTTTTACAGAAGATAAATAGAAGGAAATAGCTCAGCACACACTGAAGTGACAGCAGGACCAGAACATGTGGTATTCTGCCAAACCAAGGGCACTATGATACAAGAAAGGCATACTGGACAGAGAATCTAAGTGAACAACACAAAAGGAGCAGACTTCACAGGTCTGAGACTGTTGTCCACCAGGTTAATGCTGCCTGCTGAGCTCAGGGATTAACCTGCACATCTGATTAATGTAAGACTCTTGTGTAAGGCAACAAACTGCAGCACACCAACATTGGGACCTTTGCCCTCCTATTACCCAGTAATGAAGGTGAAACAACAGAATTTGCATGGGCTTTCACTCCCTCCTGGGTTGTTTTAATATCAAATCCAAGTAGAAAAACCACTCCAGGTTTGGATCATACGCTTGCATCTGTGCAGTCACATGACCCAGTCAACCTTTAATATCATCCTACAATTGATTCAGATTGTGGATTGATCACATTTAATATGCTACATGATATCAGGTTATACCATTATTAGAATTTTCCCAACCTAATGTATTTACAACAACTCAAGAATGTCATTGATCAACTCAAGGCACATTTCAGCAGAAATCAGCACATTGTTGGCATTTTTCCTTGTACGTCAACTGATTGATTTTGAGACCTCAAATATTTTGTCATTCAATGAGTGGGCTTGTTAAAGAATTTGACTGTTGAACCTGTTTGTGTGTGGTTAAAACAGAGGGGCAGCCCAAACACACAAAAACAGACAGATGCTGTTTACCTCAAGGGACATGGCTTCAGGATACCCGATACTGTGGCTGCTGTAAATGGCTGACCTCGTCACCCCTCCCCGATTAGAAAGCAGAATGTTTTGACAATAAACAGGCCACACTAGCACAATCTTTAATATTCAAATGAGCAGGATTACGCTTTTGTATGTATGATTTAAAGGGGCAGCTCACCAGAGGCATGTGACTGAGCTGAGAACTAAGCCTCCCAGAGAGACAGGGTTTTCATAGCGGGCTGCAGGGTTCATGTACTAAAGGTAATTAGAGGAAGGTGGAGGGGGTGGGGGTGCATATGGCATAAAGCCTCTCTCAGATAATGAATGGTGAATAGAGGTCTTCTAAAGCCCGAGGACAGATTACCATTTAAATGGTGCGAGGTTTAAGTTTGCTGCCTGCAGAAGACTGCAGGGGCAGCTGTACTGTACAGAGACAATGGAGCTTCACACAGTGAGCCCATCCTGGGATTAGAATTTAACTATTTTGGTGATTAACTCTACACGATGAGGAGGTTAAGTAGATGTGAGAGGAAGCCCTTCCAGTCAGAAACATCCTCTGTGGTTGGTGTTAAGACATCCAAAGAGTTCTTCAGAGGCATGCAGTGTGGCATAAACCACAGAGCTCATTAAGATTGCTGTGAGTTTAAAAAATATAAAACAGGCTACTTCTTTATGGGAAAATTATGTTCCTGGTTGAGTACTTGCTTAAACAAGTGTTTTAGAAATGCTTGCAAATGTATATTCTAAATTTCCCAAGTTTACCCCTTTTTAACTAAGGCCATGGACATTATTGCTTTTTAATCTCATGTTCACATAAAGAACTGCCTCTGTGCACTTGTTTAGTATTTTCAGAGTACTTTGCCTGTTTCTGGAGGATTTTACCAGGGAGCTCATCAGCTGACTCAAATGGCATCAGTAGAAGAGGTTGGCGTTTCCTCACCGCTCTCTGTCTCCAACATTTTCTTTTTGTGTGAATAGAATGGGCTCCAACATGAGTCCCGACCTCTTTCTAGCCATTGTGACAGTCATATAAGGTCATAAAGAAAAAGTGGGTAACTGAAGACTTGCTTTGCATTCCTGTCTACAAGACTTTCGCCACTGCTGAACCTGTGACCCTACGGCCCCCTGCAGGTCATATGTGTACTGCAGTTTGTACACTCGTTTTTACTTTTTCTGTCAATTCATACACCCAACAGAAGCGTGATTATGAGGAAATAACTTCTAGATTCAATGGAGAAGCCCTTAATTTTTATTTCTACCATGTGTAGCTCCAAACGTGGCTGTTGCAGCATTTGAAACGCGCCAGCTTTGCACTCTTCACATCACCAGTATGAGTATAAATATGCTGACCTAATTCAGGATGACTGGTTGACCCAGTCAAGCAGAGTGGATGTCAGAATTGCAATGGTTCACATGGCAGTAGATTTAATGCCTATAGCCACACATAAATAAGCTGCTACAATCTAAATAAATATAAGCTGAAGGGTCGTCCATATCAGGTTTATTCATTTCACGTCTTCAATCTTTATGCACCCAGAGCGAGTGACTGACTATTCTTCAATGTGAGTTGAGGAACAGTTCAGCAACAGCCTGAACATAAAGAGCTTTTCAGCTGATGAGCTTTACAATAAAGCAGAGTGACATCTCCATCAAGCTGGAGAAATCTAAAACTTTTACACTTCTAACACAGAAGTGTACTTTTAGCTTAAAAGGGGGAGGGGTGAGGAAAAGATGGGTTTACCGTATACTGTGGGCATCAGCCTGACATCATCAAGCGTGTGGCAGATCAAATAAAAGACAATATCCATCCACACCTCCTCAGCCAGCCATTTGTCTGCCCATGTGCCCATTCAGAGAAGACAGAACCATATATCCTCGCCAGCCACCCCATGTGAAACGCCCGACTTCCTTCTCTGAGCTGCAAGCACAATGGCCGTTGGCTGGCCTCACTCAAGCTTATTTGCTAAATCTATCACCCTCTTTCAAGTGCATGGCCACCATATAAACAAGCCGATTCACACCTCCACACACTTGATCTCAGCATGTCGCGTCCTATGACTCCTCCTCCTCCTGCCTGTAGATGACAGTTAAATATTCATGACATTTACGTCAGGATTTCACTTCCAAAAGGTCACGCCTGCAGATTTGTTGATATTGACTCCAGTGACAGTTCTAATATCAAAGGGCCCTTTTCCCACACTGCATCTAAACACAGTGTCAAGATGGACTGGTGCATGAAATGTAAAAAAAATAATGCAACAACCTGCAAATCCTTTAACTTCTTGTCAACTGATGATCTCAAAGAGAAAAAATTTAAACCAATAACATGTTTTTTGAAAAATTGTCAATTTCTGTTTGAATCAGTCTATAATTGATCAAGATATGATTATATTTACCCAAATTATTCTAAGATGTTTCATAGAAACCGTTAAAGTTGCGTTTCATGATCTGTCCCCTCATCAGGAATGACTGGCAGGTTGTATTAAGCAGTTTAGCACATCGACACATCGGGAGATTTCTCCCCTGGCTTAAAATCCAAGAAAAGGGGGGCTAAAATGTACAAATGACAGCGTGGAAGTCATTTTCTTTACTACGCACCGAGAAAAGCAGACGAGGCTCCATATTGTGTTGATATGGATCCAAAGATAACGAGTTAGCATTAAGCCGCATACAGCAGAAACTCTTACAGCACACACACAAAGCAACTACAAATGCTCCTGAATATTTGCTGACATTTTCAATCACCGTCTCACCTGCTGATGAGATTATGCGAGTGGGCTGGGTGGAAAAGTCTGGAGAGAATGTAACAGACATTTCTGTTTCCACATGCCACCACTCTGAAGTATCTGAGATTCAAGGACTCTGGTGCAAGCATGAAAAGCAACTATGAAAGAGCCGACTGAATGTACACTGATGTAATTATACCAACAGTTGCATTAATGGTGAAAAGTATTTCTACTTTTTTCTGATTTCAATATATTATTGACATGAACTTAATGTTATAACTTTAGATTAATATGAAAATATTAATCTAAAGATGAATTAAAACTGTAAGGAAAGAGGCTGTAAAGATAAGCAATGGTTGTGAGTTATAGGCGCTGCACTGCACCTATTAATAGCAAACAGTCCATAAGGACAAGAAAAGTACACATAATGCCATCCAGACATCTATGTCAAGTAAAACGACTAATGAAACAGCTGGAAGAAAAACAGGTTCAGAGGCAGGAAGCGGATCTTTGATGACTTTTGAATGCTGTGTGTTGGGATTGTTGTTCTTCTGCAATGACAAGCAGCACCACTGTACATCACATGTAACATGACAGCTCTTTCAAAAGTGAGAAACATTTCCATTCCCAGTTTCTACAACTGCATTGCTTTAGTCTATGGAGGAGGGTGTATGGATCTGAACATGAAAACTAGCTTACTGGAGATGTTCTGTGTGCCGCTGCATGTGGAAACAATCAAACGCATCACATAAACGATCTGTCAGTTTTGGAAAGAATAAATAACTGATATGGGAGTGCCTTGGATTATATGGAAGATGAATGGAGAATTTAAACTCCATGTCAAGTGTTCATCTTTTTTTTTTAAACCTTTAGCTTGAACCCTGAACACGACGCTCCTCACATCTCCGCGGGGTCCTGGGTTTTATTTATCAGTTTGCTGGTTTGAATAAAATCAGCAACATTGCACAGTGTTGCCACAAGGTTACCGTAGAGGTAAAATTTTCTTGCTTTAGCCAAGGTATCATTGTAAAAATGCAAAATAATATGTTCTTTAACCTGCTGTGGTTCCTCTTTAGTATTTAGGTATCAGGCAAGACGTTGCCCTGACTGGACGCTACATCTCTTACGTGAAGGAAGAAAATAACAACAAATGCTGCCATGGACTAGCACAAGAAGATTATAGAGTGGGCTGTTTACTTGGGATTTATAGTCCTTTATGGAAATATGCAACATCTGAGAAGACAGTTGTCAGTTAAATGCGTCCAGAAACAGCTGGAGAGTTCTGTCCTTCTAAATCCACCGTTCATAAGGTTGCTGCTGTTCCCACTTAAGTGGATCAAGTCTTCAAATCTGGCAAAAACCTACCGAAAATGACCATTTTTTAAAGTGTTTAAAGATTTTGTTCCAATTTGTACCATCTATTTCACATTTTTTTACACGCATCTCGTAGGGATTCCTGAGAGGAGCACTGTCAAGTCAAAAATGTCCAACATTTTATCATTTAAGGATATTTCTGTCAGAATCATTAAGATGCTGATATTGTATTCACTAACTATGCACTAAAATATTCTGGATTTAAACTTAAGCAAATGTACCTCATTGACTAGCTGGACAGATATGGAAGTTTTTCCATGAGAGGGAACATTCAGCCATCTTGGTCTGTCGTTACCGAGGCCGTGAAATCTATCACAAGGTTATGAAGGAGACGCAATGACAAATTCCCCCGAGGTGATGATAAACAGTCATAAAGACACGGCTTCATCTTGAACTCCACCCTCTCCCTCTAGTCTGGGTGCAGGAACCCCCGATACTGTGTGTCACCCTGCAACACACACAAAAGTAACCAACCACCATGTCCCCAGGCTCATTAAAGCCTGCATTGTCTCCCAGGAGTCAGCCTGAGTTTCATTCCCCACTTTAACACAAACCAGTAGATGCACGTCAAGCATTTAAGTTCTCAGTCAGAGACAGAAACAGCACTGCTGTTTGGCCTCTGATCCCAGTTTCCATGCACATGTTCCCAGTATCACATGTGACCACAGTCCCATACTGAGGAATATAGTTGCATGTTTATGTTAACAGACTGATAAACTTTTTCATACTTTCCAGCAGAAAGGTTTTTTAATCCTAGCTCTCTCAGAAGGGTTGGGCTAACGGATGCTGAAAATGGAGATGTATCGTAGCTAAATCTTCCCATTATCCCCACCTTCTGCACACAAAGGCCCGTGTGTAGTGTAAAGCAGTCTTTTGAGTGGCTGACAGAGCGAGGCCTGCTACTGAAGGGGTTTTCTCTTCAGGTTTTGTCTTGGGCTTTCCATCACAATCATGCCCAGCTGAGACAGGGAGTGGGGGTTGGAAGAATTTGCTGTACTTTTCCGCTGCCGGCACTCACCCTCCTCCTCCCTCCTCTATTCTCAGCCTCTCATTTTCCCCTTTTAGTGCTCCTAACATCTCCTCTTCTGAAACATCTCTCCTTTCTGGAGGGGTTAAGGAGGAGAACATAACCTTCACACAAACCCCACCCAAGACCAGTTCCCTGGTATAAACATGAACACACATCAACACATTCACAGAGGTTGAAGGCATGTGAAGACCCTGTGGGACTGGGATGCAGCATTCCTGGCAGCCCACACTGTGATGCTAATCTTTAAAGTTACGTGCATGCAGTTGCAGGCCAAGCTCATCCACGAGACAATGGCGACCCGTTAACTTTGCAGTCTTGATAATATACACATGGCTTAGATGCTAAATCATTAACATGAGTAACAGCACACCAAAGACAGGCCTCATATTAGTGTTATGCTAATCCAGAGCAACATGTGCTGCTGCACTGTGAAATAACACGGCAAAGGAAATTCATGTAGGTGGCTGACTAAGGATCTTGGTAGTGTTTGCATCTGAAAAGATCCCTAAAATGTTTTGTTAGTCAGTGGATTCCAACTAAAATCTTAAACATGTGGGAAACCTGTATCAGAGAGATGATGAATGTGACCAGGAATGTATTTTTTTTATTATAAAGCTATGCTTCAGACACGTTTAAGATAATGGCACAGCTTATCAAGCTGCCTACATGTTTCCTGGGGCAATCTCAAAAGAATTTTGATGTCTTTCAGTCAAACAGTGACAGAGAAATTCAATCATTTCCCCTGAATATAATCTCTTACTTACAGCATATAGAGATACGGGTAAATGTAGTTTAACCAGATAACTACAGCTGAGTACAGCTGTGTGCTGAAATGAAGGACGTTAAACTGTTTCTGGTTGCTGTTTCATTTCTTTAATGTTCTGTACCCCTCATTTATTCATGAGAGACTTTCAGGTAATCTTTCCCTCAACTTTTATTCACCATTCTAGTTCTATTTCTTTTAAAGATCAACAGGAGAGAAACAAAAAAAGTTTTCAAAACTGTCTTCTCCCAAACACTGTTGGATACTTTTTTCACCTTTTATACTCAACTCTCTTAATAAACATCAGTTCTTATCAAAAATACTAAACATGTAATTATCCTAATCATTTAACACTACCATGCCAATTGGATCAGAGGTTAGGTTTGAGGAAAATTTCAATTAATACACAGAGGGGGGTAGGGGTTATTATAAAAGGTAAATTGCTCAGATGGAAAATATTTGTGTGTTTATTTAGATATTGAGTTCTGTGGGTAGGATTTTCTTTATGGGTTATTTGATATTATTTGTTGGTCACGGAACAGT
>JBBDHI010000012.1:26792473-26810724 GCA_037177115.1 Craterocephalus stercusmuscarum | reverse complement strand
TTGATATTTATCGTGCAGCATAAAAATGAAATTTTGTAGAATAAATTAATAAGAAAAATCTTTAGATTGTAATATGTGCGCTGTGTGTGTTCGGTTGCGCACACTGACTTACCCACATCTCCCCTGACGTTTTACTTTTCGCGAATCATCATCAAAGTGGGAAAAATGGCTTAAATGGACAGAATCATAATGCAACGCTGTTACGTCGCTTTATTCTTAGCCAGTACTGCTCACAACACAACTAGTTTATTCTTCAGTTTCACCCGTAAACGTCAGTAACTATAACGGCGTTGTAACGATGGGCAGAGTAATTAGTTAGATTACCCGTTACTGAAAAAGTAGCGCTTTTAATAACGGAGTTTATTCTTATGCAGTTATTCCCATCACTGCTTATCACCAGGCCCATAAACACTTTTGTCCGTATTCCACAAGAGCAGAAATCAGCAGTGAGTAGTGATGAATGAGTCATCTATCCCTGCAATCAGACGTTGTCGCATCCAACTGCAGGATCCTCCTCATCTTGGCTGAAAATGAGCTGCTACGTATTCCACATTACATCAGTATGATACAGCCTCCGCTGCTGCTGGGGTCGCCACCGCTTCGTTTCTGCGGCTAACGTAGCACACGTACGAGTATTATATGCTACGGTTTGGGCTCTAAAAATATATAACATGCTGGAAAAAATGCATAAATAAATCAAAGGATTTAACTTACTGAGCCCTGTGTTTATTTGTTAAGCCTGAACTTGAATATTGCATCCCAATATTGAAACGGGCATGTCTCTGCAACCACATGGTGTATTTGATTCCTTTAACATTTGAGATTTGCCAAAATGGGAAATTGTCAGTATGGACTACTGGTAAAGAATAAAAGACGATGGAACATAGCACAAATGGAAAAATTTGCAGTTTTTCAGGAGGAATAGGAGCATCTCATTGTCATGATACCAGACACCTATCAAATAGCACAATAAGATTATGTCTTAAAAAGTAAAGGGATAAAATAAAGCAGAACAAAATTGGGAACAAAACCCTAAACTTTTAGGATAGATGACTCAGTCCAGGTCTCTTAAGTGGCTAATTTAGGCCAGTTTGGTACCTTCTCTTCTCATTGTTTCCCTTTAAAAGATTAACTACCACACAGGACAAATGGTGATAAACCTTTAAGGTGATTAAATGGATATATTAACATGTATGAAATAAACTTCTACTTGAATTCTTGAATTGAAAAATAACACTGTGTTACAGAAACATCTGTATAAATATGTTTTCATTCAGTCAGATCGACTAAATAGAACACTATAAACCTTTAACCCACTTTGATTTGAACCTGAGTGATCTTTTTCTGGATTCCCCCAGAAATCGCCTTTTCCCTTTATTAAATATTTCCCTTCATGCTTTGATAAGGGGAAATATTTCCCTTTATTTAGATTTAGTCTTTTGTACATGCCCCTCCTTTTGCCCATCAACTGTAGAACAGCCACCCGTTTTGGATGTTTTAAGAACAGGAAATGCCAACTTTGCAGCTGTTGATGTCCCACTTCCGGCTTGTAATTACCACCACTGCTTTACTACAGATTGGCAATAAGAAGCTATTTTTGAATTTGATACACAGTTATGCTACAACCTGACATTAACTGGGTTAAATGGCAACCTGACTCGGGAAGAGTCTCTCAGATGTAAGGATGGGGAGAGGTTCACCTATCTGAGAAAATTATGGGACATTTCCATATGGGACATTTTCATTTTCATAAATGAAACTCAATGTAAAATAATGAAGACTTTCAAAGTCCCACCATCTATTAACATCTAAAGACTCAGAGAATCAGTGGAAATCTCTGTGTGCATGGGGCAGGGCCACAAGCCAGAGGGGGATGTTAAACAATGGTAAATATCACCCTGTTAATTTTCCAGATGCGTGACTGCCATCACATTCCACATGAAATGGTGAAAATGTCTCAGCTTCAACATGTGATGTGTTGTTTATGTTGTATTGGGAATAAATTATGCCCTGATGAGATTTGCAATACATTGCGTTCTGTTAATGTCCTTATTTTACTGTCACTATTATAAAAATGAGGTTGGAATCGGGTAGTAAGACTTGCGATACTTTATAGCATTATAGGGAAAAATCATATGAAAAGCCAATTATGAGAATGATTAAACATACTTTCAGAAAGACCTTAGAAACTGCACCTCATAGCATCCATAATATATACAGCACATAAACCTCTCTGAATGTCATAATGTATATAAGCATAAGCATATTTTCACCACAAGCTCGACGGTGTGTGAAATCCCACATCACAGTAAAACCTCCTCATCTCACACTTCAAGCGGATTAAAGCAACACTGGGAATTATTAGCAGACAGTAGTGAGGCAGGTTTGTCCAGGAACATTCTACCCTGCAGGAGGAGGAATGTGACGAGCCTCCATGCTGCAGCCCACAGCCTGTACAGTGTTAATCATACATTCGAATCAGAACAGGGACATACCTACCTGTCTGCATTCTGGGTCGGGATCCGGAAACTCACCCGAGTCATGTCTAGCATGATGTACCTACCACATCGCTGTGCTCTGGTAAATGTTAAATATACCATTTCATGTCTGAAGCAGCCTACTGGATGCTGTAGGTACACATCAAATAACAGATAGTGGAGGCAGCTGGTGATATTAAATGATGTGCATTAGTTTCTTTTAGGTGTATTTCTCTTTATACTTCCACTGTATTCATTTAGTTTTCTGTGACTCTTTAGTTAGATATGATTGATTTAGTTAACACTGATAATTATAGATGTCTAAATCCAGTCTCAGATGATTGACTGACATCTTGACACCAATGCAGTCCAGCAGGAAAATAAAGTCTAAAACTTTGATGCTAAGTCAGCATCAGGGGAAAACGATTCTGACCTGTACATCTCTCCTGGTAACAAAAATACAGTTGAAGTATTACAGCATAAATACTGAACTTAATATTTAAAGTAAATACATTTGTTTTGTCAGTTTATGATAATCCTTCCAGTCTCATTTATTTGAAACTTCTTACCTTTCAAATCTGCGTCATTTGAGCTGTTGTTTTCAATCATTGTAACAGACAAGTAAAGGTCACAGAAATGTAACTTTCCATTAAAATGCAACTGATGCTTTTTTATTCGGCAGAATAAACAGACCTAAGATAGGAATTTAGGTGGCAGAAATCTGTAGAAAAATGTGTGAGATGTCAGGAATGGGAGGCTGCCGACAACAAGCAGAGCAGGTGGGTGTATCTGCAGTCACAATGTGTCACAAATACCGGCAAAGCTAAAGGAGGAGGAGTACTTACTGGTAAATTTCACTGGGAAGATGACTTTTATAGACAAATATTATTGAAGGTACCTGTAGGGTGCTTTAATCTGTGTTTAACCTTTGTGTTAACCCCTGACTTAGCATTTACTTTCAGCTCTAATTGCTGTAGAATTATGTACAGCATTTAGCCATTTCACACCTCAGATTGATCAACAAAGTTTTTGACTTACCAAGATTACTCTCGTTGATTGTATCTGTAAAAAAAACCAAAAAAACAACAACAAATCATATCAATATATGTGATCCATAGAGATGGAATGTCTGACATATGAACACATAGTGACTGTATGCTTGTTCATCAGTGGTGTTATGTCTAAGAGCTCAGTCAGGACATTCTGCCCGACATGCTGAGGCCTGCACTGTAGGAAGGAGCAGGTATGCACACTGAACCCAGTCCAGGGTCACACTAGTAAATGCATATTACCGTTACTGTACGTGCTTCCACGATGTCTCACAGTCTGAAATGAGCATTTTATATCTGATGTTAACTTGCAGATCCCATTTGGTTTCACAGATACCACCTATTCTATTACTGTTTTCCACTGCAGCTAAAAGACAAAAAAAACATATTTTAGACTTTATAATATTTGGTTTTTAAATCACAGTTTTGATCACCGTAGGATATATTCCATCCATCCATCCATTTTCTGTACCGCTTAATCCAATTGGGTCGCCGGTGGTCTGGAGCCGATCCCAGTTATTAAATGGTGTACACCCTGGACAGGTCGCCACTCTGTCGTAGTGTATGACATATGCACATCACAAATACAACTCAAGTTTAATTCAAGAACCAAATTCCAGAATTTTCAGCTCTACTGTTTGGTAAAGCAAATTTCAGTGATCATGAGTTTATTTTAAAAAAGTGTAGTAACAAACCTGTCTGAGCATCTCTGTCCTTTTTTGGGGGGTATGCAAATGTTTGGTATTTCATTACAGTTTCTGGTTTTTGGCCATTTATCTATTGTTAATATATTATTATCCATCATTTCAACCATATGTTATAACAATTTTGATTCTTATTAACATTGTCCCAGAGAAATGGAAAAGAAGCACTTTTTTGTTGTGTAACCATGTAAGGGTAAACACATTCACTTCCATTCATGCTCAAGTCATAAAAAGCAACTAAGACTTAAAAATGTTTTTTTCCCTGAACTCAGTCAGACAATATCTTAACAAAAAGAAACACCATCACATTCTGTACATAGATCTTTAAAATATTATCCCTTTCAAACTAAATGAATAATTATCTGTTGCTGAATTCTGATGAAACGGACATTTTTTGGACCTACAAAGCTCAGAATCTGTTTGAAGGGCACTGCTGGATTATGGTCTTACACTAGATCCCAGTACAGCTGCCAGGAGCTCTGCATGTCATTTTTGACCAAAACCTATGTTTTAATCCACATACCAAACAGGTTTCTAAAGCAGTATTTTTATATTATATTATATATTTATATATATTATATATTATATATATTATATATTTATATTAGTATTTTCTATACTGAAAATTTGCTGTCATTTCATCTAGGATAGACTTCTGTAATACAATTTTAGCTGGATGCCCAAACTGCTGCTGAACTGTTGACAAGAACCAACCGGCTTCCTGTCAAATGTAGAATAGAGTTTAAATTCTTTTTTACTGAGTGTTGTCCACCACCAATCTATTTAAATGAACTCATTGTTCCATATATCCATCTAGTTCTCCATTCCTGTCACCTTGTTTAATCTTAGGTTTATTTTAAAGATGCACAACAGAATTCTTGCAGTTTTCTCAGTGATGCCCCCTGCCGACTGCTAATCCAGCATTAGGGATGGGCATAATTAATCAAAGATTGAAGGTTAAAGGAGCTGTACCAGATATCACGTGCAGCTAGTTTAGGTAACGATAGCGGCTATTTTTTTCGCTTTGGTGTAACCCTCTCTCGGCCAATGGTGTTAACTTTCGTAACTTCCATATCCCTAGGGGATCGCTCTTACTGGCTGATCAGAATCCGGACGTTCCGAAAGTTAACCCTATTGGCAGAGAATAGAGCGTCAAGCAAAAGCTAAATAAAACTAGCCGCTATCGGTAACTAAACTAACCGGACGTGATATCGGCTATAGCTCCTTTAAGAATTTAATCGATGACATTATCGTTTAGACAATAACACTAATGCATCTTTAGGCTGGTGCTGAAATTGTATGGGTGTGCATATTTTCCAGTGTAACCATTGGCTAAATCAAGTTTAACTGCCAAAACAGTTGTTCATCTTGTAATAAAGATCTAAATAAAGAAATGGGGTGTTCTACTTTCACTTCAGTTTAATGTAGTCTATAAATAATGACTTCTAATATGAAAAAAATAATGATTAATTGATAATCAATTGTTAATTCTCTTGATAATCAATAGAGAAAATTTAATTGAACGCCCATCCCCATTCAGCATCCCTTTTGCTTCCTACCTGTACTGTGAGCTCTCTGCTGTAAAAGTAAGGCCGATATTGACACGTCATTCCTGTTAATTTCCATGGAAATTTCCAACTTTGAACCATGAGACAGAGTCTCATAGTTGTAGAAGTTGCTCAGTTAGTGCAGCTCACCCTGGACGGCACATCAATGCACACTGCTGTGTTTCCAGCATATGCAGAGAGAGCATAGAGGAGATACCAGGAGACAGGCCAGTATACCAGCAGACATGGTGGGGGGCCGTAGGAGGACAAGCAGGACCGCTACCTGCTGCTTTGAGCAAGGAGGGACAGAAGGAGCACTGCTAGAGCCCAACAAAAGGCTTCAGCTGGCCAAGACTGCATGTTTCTGCTCAAACTGCCAGAAACAAACAGGGCCCCACATCCACAAGCCGGGCCGGAGCACACAGCCCAACACTGCACAGGCCAAGTGGCGTTTGCCAGAGAACACCAGGACAGACGGTTGGCCACTGGCGCCCTGTGCTCCTCATAGATGATAGCCGGTTAACGTTGAGCACATGCGACAGACCTGAGAAATGTTCTGCTGCAGAGGGTCACTGATGGTCCGAGGAGGCATAGACCTTCATGTGCGACCCTAAATGCCAGTTAGATGGCCTGACCTTCCTCTCCATTCAATGTGTCTAAAATGTCTCCATGTTGCTATGAATGCTCATTTCCAGATGTGAAAACATCTCTCTCCCATTTAAACTTCTAATTTGCCTGGTAAAAAAAAAAAGAAAAAGAAAAAAACAAAAAAGAAAAAACACCTATGGGGACAGAAAATATGTATTCTTTCTGGCTAACCAATAAGTTCAATAGTAATTCTACTGTCACGGCATTGCAGCCCCATCCTCACCCTCTCATCATCACACCCATGACTGTTAAAGCACTATTCATGAAAAAAAGAAGTCATGTCAAATATAGCAGCAGGGACTGTTTGAATATTTAACAGTGGTTAATAGATGTCTTACAAACCGCACCGCAACCGCCTCGGTTGACTTATCAGATTAATCCAAAGGGTACACAACCCCTGCCCTCCTCATCACCAGCTTAGTTAAATTCTCCTGACATCCTCACACTGAGTGCCGAGAGCAAGCAGCCTTACAAGGCAGAAATGGTGACATCACTCCAACAACAGCTAAACAAAATAGGCCACAGCTGTTTGGTTCTTTAGGCTACAAATTAGACTCAATATGTCACACAGAATCACATCAGAGGAAGGACGGGAGAAAGAAGCAGCGAGCCTTCTCCGATGCCGTTATCTCTCTGCTCGCTTCCATTCTCTCTTCTGTTTTCCACAAATGCACAGATACAGAGCTCATGCTAATTTGCACAAGACGAGGAATGAGCAATGGAGGGTGTATTGGTGGGGAATGGATGAATTATGGAGGGATTTAAATAATAAATGGTCCCTTTCAGCTCGACGAAAGAGTCTTAAAAGAGGTGGGGTACACAGGGAGCTGGTGGGACACTTTGTGGGAGCCAAAGACTGGAAAGAGATCTGGGGCGTATGAATTATACCTTACTGGGTCCATTATCGCTTATCAAAGCATCAAATGAATTATTCCATGCATGGGGGACCTTGTGAATATGTGTTTAGAGCTGCTACAGTTCTACTTCACCAAGAAAACAGAAGGAGTGACTGAATCCTCCATATGCATACATATGGAATTAGAGATGGAACACCTGGGAGGAATCCCAGTCTTCATGAGCCGTTGATTTATATATGAAGTCTAATGATGCAGGCACTACTATTTATACCAAACGACGGGAAAACACTTATTCTAACATTTATCCCTCCTAAACTTACAGCAATCCTAAAAGGAATTGCACAACCCAATCCAGAGACAGATGAGGAAAAATGGGAAGAGAAATGGGAAAAGGACTATTGTGAGTGATCACAAGTGTTCTTTCTCAGACCTCCCTTTAGTCTAAAAATACCCCAGCCAAGCTCTGTGGGAAGGCTTCCCCAAAAGCCAACTCAATATTTCCCCAGCAGCACGTGGAGGGAATCCAGTTCCTGTCTGTGGCTTCGGCTCGGAAGTCGGAACAATAAGCAGCATCTTCCTTTAATCTAATCAGGTTTCACCATGAAAATAAATGGGATGTCATGTTGAAATTGATATTGCAGAAGATGTGGGGTCCAGGTTTTGTGTTGATTTATTCTGATTTTACAACAGCAGTGGATTTCAACACTACAAGCCAAAACCAAACTGGAGCTGATTAAAGTTCATATCAAAGGACTGCAGGTTAGACGTGGGGCTATGGGCTCATTAGATACTTTCCCTCTAGATCCTCCTGTTAGTGGCTGATCCATGCAGAACTCTGTGTAAATGAAATGGAAATAAAAACCAAATAAAATTAATTACAAATCTCTTAAATTCACATTTTATTCCCAATCAAACAAGCAATATAACAGATGTTAAAACTGAGCCCTTTTACAATATAATGGAAAATATTAGTTCATTCTGAATTTGATGGTACCAACACAAAATAGTTGGAAAGGGGCAACAAAAGGATGGACATAAAGATGGGCAGAAGTTCACAAATATGTAGCAAATTATTTCTAAAATCGTTTCATTATCGATGATATAATCAAAAGAGTCTAAAGGAATCTTTGGGACAAGGTTGAAGGTCAAACTTGGTGCTTGTGAACTTGGGGTCCTCAGGCAGCCCTGCATTAAAACAGACATGATTCTCTACTGGAGATCACTGCAGGGGCTCAGAAAGACTTCTACAACTCTGTCTGTTCACCCTGAAATCTACAAATGCAGGCTCCAAAGCTCTAAATGTGAACATGATCCAGAAACGCTGCCATCTTTTCTGGACCAAAGATCATTTTAAATAATCTGAGGCAAAGTGCAAAATTGTTTAGTGGTCAGATGGATCAAAAAATGAAAAATCTTTCTAGAAACCACAGAAGCCATGTCCTGCAGACTAAAGAGGAGTGGACGCATCCAGCCTGTTAGCAGCAGATGGTTTAACAGCCTGCATCTCTGACGATATGGGGCTGCATTTATGCCTATGGCGCGGGCAGCTTCAGGTAGAGGTTTAAGGTTTTACAGCAACATCTGCTCCCAGCAACATCTCTGGTGTTGAACTGGCCTGCTGCAGTCCAAACCTTTTACCTATAGAAAATATATGGAGTATCATAAAAGCAAAAATCCAGCAGTGAAGGACCAGGACTGTTGATGTGCTAGAATCCAGCATTGGACCAGAATGGGCCAATTTTCTTGTCCTGAAACTCCAGCAGCTGGTCTCCTCACTTCCCAGATGTTTATAGACACTTGCTCAAAGCGAGCAAAGAGATTCTATGAACATGTCTCAGTTTCAACGGTGATATGTTCTACTGGGAATAAAATATGACTTATGAAGATTTAAAAATCCTTGTATTCTTGTTTTTTTTAACATTTTTTACAATGCCTAAACTTTAAAAAATAAAATAGGGTGGTAAATGAGACCTCTCACAAAACAAATTTATATGACAGCCTTTTAAAGTTTCATTACAGGATGTCTGAAGTAATCAATCTGAACTCAAATATTAGGCTTAGTCAGGCCAAAAGTCAGCTGCAGAGGGATATTTGCTGATCATGGTAAACGTAGGAATATGTGTCACTCAGGCCTCACACACCAGTGGACAGATAGCCCTGAGTTTTGTTTTAAACTGCAAATGACAGAGTTGTTTATTAAAATGAGGAAAGAGAACTGCTGTGGTGGAGCATGTGGTGGAAGTCGGACCATTTCTACCTTTGTGATAATTAATGTGTCATGCTTGAGTTGGGCTGGTTATTAGGGAGGTTTCCCTCTTTATTCTAATCACGACATACCAGGCTTTAAATCACCTGAGCAAGAAGAAAGGTAAATGTCAAACTGAAGACTGAAGCCTGGCTAATTCTGTTTTTCAGATAACAAGATAAGCTGCACATGTGAAATGACCCAATTTACAGTCATCATGCCTGCTTCTTCACAACACCCATGCAGGCAGGCCGCACTGATCTTTAGAGTGAACTGTTTGCATTGGTTGGACGCATCGCTGTTGATGAATCAGAGGATTGTGAGGAGACAAAACTCAGTAAATCGGCTACTCGATTATTCTGAATGCCCGGTTAGTAAATCTGCCAGTCTGATGCTTTACAGCTTCTTTTGGCAGCAACCCCATGTGTGTAACAATCAGTATAGAAATAGGTAAAGATAGACAGACTTAACTTTCATTTGTACCCTTGCAGACACACACAGCTACTTCCATCTTTTTTTTTCACCAATTCATCACATTACCTGTAAGCCAGGGATGCCCAGCATCAATGCTTGAGCAGCACTGTCCTGCAGGTTTTACACATTTCCCTGCTGAAACACACCTGATTCAAATAAAATGAATCTGCTCAGTAAGCTGTGTTTTGGCAGGAAAGGTCTAAAACCTGCAGGACAGCGACCCAAGAGGACAGGAGCAGGACATCCCTGCAGTTATATCTAAATCATCATAAGTTTTGCACATTACTTTTGGATCCCCTGTTCAAAGCACCTTGATATACATTTCTCAGGATTCATTGTGTCACTCCTCTTGATTTTTTTAGCAAAATGATTGCTAAATGAAAATCCTGTTATGTCACATCATTTATTAGCAGACAGAGCCTTTCATGTGCTCGGCGCCTTTATAAAACAAAGAGAAGATAGCGGATTGTCCTTTCTACCAAAGGGTGAGCAAAGGTCAAGTAGTTTAACAAGTTCATGTCAGTATCCTCAACTGCTGAGCTTAGTGCAGAGCTCCAGTGACCAGTCATGCTGTGCAGTCCCCCCACTCCTCCATCTCACTCTGCCATGGCGGGACAGCGAGATAGGGACAGCAATAATTGCTTCTTAAGTGCATGTGAATGTTGTGACAGACTGGCGAATATTTTTCCCCCACTGAAACATGCACAGAAAACCGATGAGCAAAAGCACACAGCTAGAGCCACTGGCTCAACACTGTCAGAGCAGTTCACCAAGTGCACTCAGGATCAAAGAGAGGACGAAAATTAATGGGGGAAAAAATGGAAATCTGGACGGTTATCGGATAAATGATTTACTGAACTTTGCAAACCTAAAGCGTTAACAACAAGAAAGAAAGAAGGAAGACTAAACGGAACAACTGTAGAAACAGTGTGATGAGACATCTCCGGCAGTTTTGCACTGTTTGCATTTGGTCTGAGGCTGCAACAGTATCTGAGGCCCAAGCTGGGGGTGTCACTCCTCAGCTGTGTCCCCTGGGATGTCCTTTCACCCTCAAGCTCACCAGCTTAAAAGGGATGGGGAGGAGGGGAGATAGAGGGGTCACTTTGGTGACGTTGCTGCTCACCCTCATATTACCCCTGCTGGCCCCGTTCTGACACCAAACCCCTCTGAAGCCCCAGCTCTGAAAGTGAAGGTCAAAGAGCTGAGAAGGAAGCACTGAGGCAGCCTGATCCGAGTCCTGCAGCACCTCCGTAAATCTGGAAACTTATTTTCAAGTCATGTCTTTAAAAAAAAAGAAAAAAAAAGGGGTTCCATTTCAGTGCAGGGCCATAATTTAGGGAAAATGATTCAAATCACAATTTTTGTTATTAATAGCATTAATAGCAGCAAAATACTTAAAAAGCTACGATTAAATACATGAAATAATAGAGAAAAATAATAGTCAAATCCTCTAATGGGTAGTCTATCATCAAGTCTATACTCCATTTATATAAGATTTAATCCACAGACCACAGATTTTGACATCTATCCATGCCATCCAATGCACCTTGTTATTTTAGTATCTGTGGCTTTTCCACAACACAGCTGTGAATGACAGTGCTGAAATGAGGGGAAATATTTTTTCATTTAGCAAGAGTTTGGGAGTGTTTCATCTTACTGCAAGAATGACGGCTTTTAATGCCGCTGCATTCATAACCCGTGCCTCTTATCATAGCTCCCTCCAACACTTGATGGAATTTGCCATCACACAATGGTTGGAAAATACACTTCAAAGGCAAAAGACGCATCTAATCTCCTCCACTCTGCACATTGCAAATTTGCTGTGATAATAAGATCCTGCCTTCCCAAGCGTTCTTAGGGATCTGAACCAAGGATGAGAATTTCATCTCTCCCTTTCTCTTTCCTTCAGTTTCTTTCGATCTCGCTTTCTCCCAGTGTGGCATCGCAAGTAAGTGCGCGAGGAGGTGGGGGTGGGGGGGTTGTGCTGCAGTTTGAGAGAATCTCTGCAACAGCAATACTGCATATCTGTGGAACCCATCCCATCCTTATGTAAAAGCCCCATTTTACAGTTTTATTCTACACACACACACACACACACCGAGAGAGACACAACTGACAGCACAGCACAGTGACCTAGTTTCAATGTGGCCCAGAAAGATCAAGCATGACTCCCTCAGAACTGCTGTGGGCACAAAACCGTGTTCAGTGCTTTCAGTCAGGCCAGTGCACATCAGCCAGCAGCCAGCCAAGCAGCGGCACTGCAACAGGGAGCCGATGGAGCTGCTGCTCGGTGATGCTGCTGTAGTTCGGAGTGCCGAGATGAGCAGCTCGGATTCCAGAGCATCCTGTAACAAGTAAGGAAACAAGTGGGAATCTCAACTGGAAGGCAGGCAAGAAGCCCTGCAGGTGAAGCTGTTGTGTTTTGTCATACAGAGGGCAGGTCGAGGATAGGCTTGTCATCCTAGGCACAGCTGCAGGACAAACTGCAACATCAGCCCCCCTCCAACCCCCGCCGCCCGACTCCCGGCGTCCTACATACGCTGCTCAACCCCCTCCAGGTTATCTTTACACATGGAGAAGGTTATGGATGGAGATGCTATCTTTGGGAGTACATTAGCACAACAAAGAGGTGTTTTACAGACAAGCCCGGCAGGATAATTAGCTGATCCCTAGCAAGATGCTGTGTTCGATACAGCACAACATGCTAATGTGACGGCGTAGAGTTGGATGTGAAAGGAGGAGATGTAATTTGAGCCATGGCCGTACAGGGAAATATATAAATAAATAAACCTCACTGTGAAATCAACTGATTCTCTACCTTAACTTTGACGCTCATTTCTTAAAGGAACAGTACACTTTAAAAGACTTCATAAGGTTTTCGGCCTAAAAGTGAACGCTGAGTTAATTCAAAAATGCTCTTTTTTTAAGAAAATTAAAGAAGTTTGTCATAAACAGCAAAATAATCTTCAACATCAAGATCGGCTGCATCAAAATCTGTGTCAAACTTGAATATACCAGCATTTATTAGATGAATTGTCACATCCGGTTAAAACATTTCAGAGCACCAGGACATTTTGAAGCTCTAAAAACCAGTTTTATCCAAACACATTCATATGATTTCCATCTTGACTTTAAATGACTAGCCTGTTTAAATGACTAACCTTCAAAGGAGAAAAGTCTTAGTTTGACTAGTTAATTCTTTTCTTAAAAATGCTGCTGGCAGATGCATTTCAGTCCATCCATCTATATCAGGGCTCTTTAGCTTTAGTCCACAAGGGCCAGTTGTCTGCAGGTTTTAGATGCTTCCCTGGCTCAAAGAACACTATTCAAATGAATGGTTGTTGCAGGACTTGAAATTCCAAATCCTGCAATGCTCCATTAATTTCAGTTGTGTTAAAGCGGCGATAATCTGCATGACAATCACCCCTGAGATCAGAGTTGAAGAGGCCTGAACTACAATGTACAAAACATAATCTTGTCATATAAAAAATTGCTATTAGAGATTTCACTGTCAAAGTAAATTCTTACATTGCTATGAAGATCTAAGCCTAATCATAATCCAATGATACATGAAAAGTCAACTCAAACATAAAGAAGAATTCTACCTCTGTTTTCATTTTTTAATTTGGAAATAAATGCGGAGTAAGATAAAGCCTATTTTTTTTAGATCCTTGGAAACCTCATAATTTCTTTAATTGTACATATTGGGGATTAAGGTTTATGAGAGGTATGACTCCACTGCTCATTTAAACAATTACAATTATGTAACATTACTTTGAATGCACTTTTTTTCTAGCTGTGTTTACTGGTTGATTTCTTCGGCGATAAACTGCATTACACTGTCAACATGCGCCATCGAATACTATCACGTGTTTATCCAGTTTAATTGTAAAACAAGGTGTTAAAAAGGTCCTACAACAGCAAGTTTATTATAAGGCAGTGAAGTGGAAGATTATTTTTATGATTAGTGGTATTACTGCTGCTGCAAACACACGACTATAACTTCTCAATTGGCTCTGTCTTTTGACTTGGCTAAGCTAACTTTTAGTCCATAATGTTAAAGCTAATGAATGCTTTTCCTAAAATACAGGGACACCTGAAAAAAAAAAAACAGTGGATGGCAAGGATTTTCTGGGTATATATGACCAAAAACTGAACACACACACTCAGGTTGTGCTGAGGGAATCAGATGAAAATGTCCACTAAGTGTTTCTCGGTTCCACAATCCTGCACGTTTTCATTGTATCCCTGCTCCAACACACCTGATTCAAATTAATCATTGAGCAGAACTTAATTTGCTGCTGGATCCATTTAATTTGAGTCAGGTGTGTGTCCTGCTGGACAGCGTCCCTTGAGGACAGACTTTGGACACCCCTGCTTTAGATGTTTTTCTACTCCAACACACCTGACTTTAGATTAATAAACCTGCTCATCAAGTTCTTTACAACCCTGTTAATGAGCTATTCATTGCCACCAGGTGTGTTAAAAAGTGGAGTCATTGAAAACAAGCAGCAGAGCTTGTGCACCTGCTTTAGCTGTAAAATGCAGTTGCACTTCTACAAAAAAAAACAACAATCACAACTGCAGTCTGGAATTGTGTCTCAGGAGCTTTTTCATTTATTTGAAACAAAAATCTCTATCCAAATTTTTGAGGACAAAATGGACAAGAATTCATTTGTGGACTAAAACTGACACTCTTACAGTGAAAGGTAACTTCACTGTAAGAGACTTCCTTTCATCAACTTCCTTTGCAGGAAATCCACTTCCTGGAACCTCTGGATAAGTCCCAGACACACCTCCCGATTTCTCTCTCTCTGTCTAGGCCTTTGAAGAGGCGACATCTCCCACCTCTCTCTTTCAATATCAAAGGACACACAGTTCCTCTGCCAGCCAGGCCCCTGACCAGGCCACACTTCCCCACCACTGTTTGACCCTGGACAGCCCCATCCCCCAGCCTCGACAGCAGTCGAAGTCAGCAGAAGACCAACCAATCTCAAGTGCTCATCCTCCAGATCCGCCAGGAACAGCTGATCTCTGTGCTGTTCTGGGATCTTCTCAACGGAAAGATTCTCTCCACTGACTAGTTTGGGTTAGCCTTCAGCTAGCCTCTCCAGCTGGAGAAGTGACTTGTCTCCTCCTTCTCAACATCATTATTATTATTATCAATGAATATTTCTATATATTCGATTGTCAATTAATTTTGTCCATCCCTCCTTAAATTATTGTTATTTTAGATTAGTTATGTTACTTTTACGAATTGCTGTTTCATGCTACACATATTTGTCTAACCTGGCACATTCTGAACTCAACATTTCGTAACTAGTTAGGTTAAATAGCAACAGGTCAGCTAAATGAGTGGCATTTAAGAGAAGCAGAGTCTCTCAGATGTAAAGATGGGCAGAGGTTCACCAATCTGGGACAAAGTGTAAATATTGCAGAACAATTTCAGAAAAAAAAGAGTTTAGAGATTCCATTATCTACTGTGTAAATGATAAAATTAAAAGATTCAGAGAATCAGAAGTAATCTCTTCTGCAGTAAAAACCGATATGATTCTCAACAGTAATTCCAGGACAATCAGGACAAATTCCTGTGTCCATACAGACACAGGAACACTTCCAGAATTCATCGTCTGAACACACTCGATTGTGAAAACCATAAAGAAACATGAGCCAGAAACACTGCCTTCTCTCTCAACCAAAGTCGATTTAAAATGGTCTGATGCAAAGTGGAATACATCATCTAGTTTCAGCTTTTCTGAGATGTGTTGCTGACATCAGATTTAAAATGAGCTGATATTTTCAATGGAATGGTAAAATGTCTCATTTTCAGTTTGATATATTGTTTATGTTCGGTTGGGAATAAAATATGGGTGGATGAGATCTGTAAACCATTGAATTCTGTCCTATTTACATTTTACACAGCATCCCGACAATTTTGGACTTAGGGGTGTAGAGTGTTTTAAATTTAACCTGAAATTAAAGTACCTGTATCAATTCATTTTTAGAATCAGTACTGTAAGAAACACTGTGCTTACAGTCAACATCTGCAAGTGGGTCATCTGACTTGCAGACATGATCTACTGCAGGAACAACAAATGGTCTGTTCTATTAGAAGACTGTATATGCATATTGATTGCTGATGGTAAATTTATTCAAGAAAATACATTTTAAAAAATGTGCTAAATGGGATTTCAGCAGAAAATCTCTGAACCCTGAATTCATGATTTTCATATCAGCAGATACTCATCAAAGTGCAGGTAGAAGATTATCGAAGGATAAACCAGAAAAAATTTTGAAAAGGATTAAATGCAACATTTCTACTTCTTTGTAACCTCCAGCTTTTCCTTGTTTTTAAACTGGGAAATGAGAAGACTGACAAATAATTAGAGTTGCATTCAGAGTCTCTGCAGTGTGCACAGTTAAGTCCTGTTGAGAGAGCTTTGTTCCATTATTTAAATCAGAGGAGAAGGATAAACCTAAACCTAACCCTAAACCCTAAACATCTGACAACTTATTTCTACAGATTTAGTGGCTATAAGTTGGCAGACAGCACAATCTGTCTCCACATGGTGGGTGAGCATGAGACCCAGGTTTGTATTCAACATACGAGATCTTTCTTTCTTTCTTTTTTTTTTTGGAGGTGGTAGTGGGGGGGACAGGTAGATCGACGGTCATCTTGACCTGCTCCGGGGAACCAACCTTAACATCATGTGAGAATGGCTAGAAGTAAGCGGAGCTGCAGCGGGATTTCGCTGAAGCCAAACAAAAGATTTGTGTGGCAGCGTGTTGCTGAGCGTGGAGCGTTGCGTGTTATCCAGGTCAGAGTGATCTAATCAGGTGTGAATGAAAGCACTTGGCCGTGCTCCAGGCCTCACTACGCCGTCATCACTCAGGGGGAAGGGAAACACTCATACCCACAGGTTTCTCTTATTAGACTTGTGAGGACATGTCAACATGAGAAGGGAAGAGTCCAAGTGGGAGTGAGCGGCAAGATACTTATTGATTGTGACTTGTGCGGTGTGTCGTGTCAGCACTGTGAGATGAATCATGTTGTTCACAAACTGAGAACAACATAGACAAAATTTGAAAAACATAATAGTAAAAATTATAAAATATGTAAATGCTCTATTAATTTAAAAGACAGCAATGACTAAAATGTTGAGTTAACCTCGTCAGTGGGTTCAGCAGCTGCAGCAGAAAAACCTGCATCATATTATTCCTGATGGAGAAATATGTTAGTTGTGTCCTGACAGTTTGACACATTACAGAAACTGGTTTTACTCATCTGGGTAACTATCTGCCGCGCTGTGGGGTAGCTGTGGGCAATATATCCAAAATTTACAGATACCGAAATTTAAAATGATAACGGATATCTTTTTTGCCACTATAGATAAATTCGATATTTTAAGAGAATGAAAATATAAGCAGGAAGCCTAGTCAATGCTTATTGGTCGTATTATTAATTAATTCATATTAAATATTTCCCAAAAACTGATTCCTAGCTTGTACAAAACAGAGTCGCATAGTGGATGTGCACATTAGTCTGAAACATCAATGGCTAATGAAAATTGTGCACCATAGCGCTTTAATTGGCCATTTATAGTTAGAAATTGACTGCTCAATATATTGTAATATTGATTTAAGGCCATATCGCCCAGCCGTACAGTATGGTGCCGACAGGTGGCACAATCCCAGCTTTTGTTTTTGAAAATTTGGTATTTATGTCCCAAAAATATATGAAACCATGTGTTGGAAGCATGATGTTTTTATTCTAACGAGAACAAAACTGTAGGGCCGGGACGACGCGTCGACGTGATCGATTATGTAAATACGTCGACACAAATTTTGCGCGTCGACGCGTCGTGAATGACGTCATATCAATGAAGGCGGTGTCCGAGGGGAAATCCGGTAGCTACTAAAGCACCAGAAATGCCCAAAAAAAATCGCTCGAAGTCTTCCAAAGTCTGGAGATATTGCTCACTGTTTCAATACTGTCAGCGCCACGGCCCTAATAATGATCAGTATATCATTTGCAGAGCTGCAGCGACCGTTTGTAGCTAACGGCTAGCTACAGTAAGTAGCTAACTTAGGTAAATAGCTAACAGTTGCTATTTGATGCGCTGCTGAGGCCATAAAATAACCGTGGAGAAGCCGACATGCAGCACACACTGACCTCATATGAATTGACCATAAGTTTAAAGATGTCATTAACTTAATAAATGAAGGTGATGCATTTTTAGGTGGATTCAG
>JBBDHI010000012.1:26711332-26722818 GCA_037177115.1 Craterocephalus stercusmuscarum | reverse complement strand
CCACCTCGATCAGCTGTTAATAAAGCTGTTCATTCATCCTCGAATCAGAAATTCGGAAGTCACTACGTGCCCCTTCGTGCTTTCACGGGTTATCTACGCCCACCTCAAATGTCCGACCAATTACGTAACACTTCTCGGAGCCCCTCGAGAAAAAGGTTCAGGCAGCTCGATCTGTCAAGAAGTGTCCTCAATCATGTCTCGGGGCCTTGCAAGCAAGAATAAAGTTCTCACTTCTCGTTGAGTATGTAGGGGCCTTAAGTCAGAGAGGGAACAAAGATCAACCTGTAAATCAAGGAGGTCCTTGGCCTCTGTACTGTAGCTGAGGATTAGACTGCCAATGTCTCCGCCTTTTGTCTGTCCCTCTATGTGTGGCCCTGCAACATACTGGCGACCTTTTCAGGTTGTACCCCACCTTTCGCCTGCAAACAGCTGGGATAGGCCCCCAGCCCACCCACGACCCAATTGGATTAAGCGGTTCAGAAAATGGATGGATGGGTGTCTCCGCCTTTGGTCCCCACTCATTTCGCATTGCAGCCAACTTCTTTGGCCTTTCCCATGCTTAGTTGCCTGCATCAGGGTGAGAGTGATGGGGTCCTATGGGTTCCTTCATCATTAGAGGTTTTAGATCTGCCCTAGGTCTGGTCCCTCACCTACTGTACAAACTGTTTTCCTTGGAAGACCCAAAAGGAGACATAAATCCTGGAATAACTCAGCTTTTATAGGATCAATGGGACACACAACTTCTCCATTCCTAAAAGGAGACTCCTCAAGGATGGAAATTAACACAGCCTTGTTGGATCACAGTACAGTATCATATTGATTCAGCAGATAACAATTAGATCGTTGCTGAAATGACAAATTCTGTCACAATCTGTTTTTGCATCAATTAAATTCAGGATCCAGCAATCTATATGATATTAAGACGATATCACGTGCTGATTTAACACAATCACTTCCATTCATCCCATGAATCTAGTGATTTGTTATGACCGAGCTCTGCTCTGTACTGTGGGGGATGACAAGAAAAATAATTATGTCCTTTTTAGTTGGCAGTGGAGTTTAAATGAAAACTGAAAATGGAACAATGGGCGCACAGTTTTATTTACATCAAAACATAAAGCAACAGAACTAAATGTACTAAGACTATGTCCTCGCTTCAGCAGACCTTATGCTCCAGCTGCTTCAAAAGCAACAAAACCCATTTATTATCTGACTGGACAGTTTTATCTGTGATATCGTTCTCACTGTCTGTAACAATAAGAACTGTTGTTTTATTCAAGTGGTTGCAGAGCTGTCCACCTGTGTTCTTGTTGCTGTCTGGACTTGGGTGACACATAGGAAGTGTACAGGCATGAGTGTGAGCACATTTACCCTCAATCAGGTGCTAAAAACTGAAATAAATCATATGACCCTGTTTGAGTTACACACTATCTGTGAGCAAATGTTCACCTCTACTCCTTGTTTTTACTCCATGTCTTAGAATAGCTTTACTTTTTTGTAACACAAACATTTTCTGCACATGCAAGCATCTTCATGTTCTCAGGCAGATTCAACTTCATAGGGTGAAAATGTTTTATTTATAGATACAAACTGTTGAATCATTTTGTGAAGGTTATTTTCTTCTGGACTCCAATTTCAGCTCATGGATGTTCTGCTATCGCTTAGGCTGCCTCCCCTCCTGCTACTTAAATGAATAGTTTTTGATCATTTGACATAAGTCTTACTTCAGTCACGTCAAATGAAAAGGTAAATGTACCCAGTAAAATATCACATGAAATACACACCTAACAATTCATTTTGAATTTAAATGGTACTTTAGTGTTTATGATGGGATATTAGACCCCTGGAATGTGTTCATTTCTCCACACAGCGAGGTAACTCTTTGAATAGGGGGCCTGCCTGGAGCTGGGAAAATGAGAGAAAGGCAGATGAGAAAAAGTCTTAAAAAAAACGTAAATACACTCTGGCTTTTCTTGGATCAAAATGAAACAGTCACTGGAGGTAACGTTGACATTGTCAGTGTTAGCCCCTCGCAGAGACAGATTGCATCAGTGTTATGGGTTTTTTGCACAGAATGTGTTAGTTGGCAAATGAGAACGGAGTATTTGCCCATGGACTCAATAAGCAAAAACTAACATGATATCCTTCCTTGTCACAGGCCGTTGGAGTAACCTTTTCAAACTGCCGTACAATTGGATCGGCACAGGCCATGTGGTCTACAACGGAGCCTTCTACTACAACAGGGCCTTCACAAGGAACATCATCAAGTATGACCTCAGGATGCGATATGTGGCAGCCTGGACACTGCTGCATGACGTGGTCTACGAGGACACCACGCCCTGGAAGTGGAGGGGCCACTCGGACATTGACTTTGCAGTGGACGAGAGTGGCTTGTGGGTAATCTACCCTTCCATGGACTACGACTACAACCAGCAGGAGGTGATAATCATCAGTAAACTGGATCCCGGAGACCTGTCCCTGAAAAAGGAGACAACCTACAGGACAGGTCTCAAGCGGAAGTCTTACGGGAACTGCTTCATTATTTGTGGTGTTTTGTACGCCGTCGATGTGTACAACCAGAAAGATGGTGAGGTGAATTATGCTTATGACACTCACACCAACACTGAAGCAGTCCCACGCTTGCCTTTCACCAATGAGTACGCCTACACCACCCAGATAGACTATAACCCCAAGGACAAGCTGTTGTATGCCTGGGACAATGGCCATCAGCTCACTTATCGGGTAAACTTTGTTGACGAATAAGCACAGTTAGTTTGTGCTATAATTCCAGTAATCTCACATCAGGCCTGCCAGTACGGCACCCAGATAGAAGATTCTCAGTATTTGCCAGCCTTCAAGCAGCCATATTGGACTCAGCAGGACAAAGGATGTACTGTACCTACACCAGCCTTCTAATACCAATGCATTTAATTAACTGATCGCAGTGTACCAAAAATAAATGCCTCTAATGTGTGTTGTTGTGCCAACACAAAATGTCAAAAGGAGTGGAAATAATCTCACTGGTTGAGTTAACCCTTTGAGCCTTGTGCCTAGTTTCAGTCCGTTGCTCATAAATGTATACCCACAATGGAATGAGTATATCTCTAAAACCACAATGTCTATTTAGATACTATTGGAGTCTTTGTTGGAGATTTGTTAAGATGTGTAATTATCAGAATACCGTATGGGGAAGAATATTTTAAGATGCTGCATCGCACAAATGAAAAAAGTTTAAAGGGGAAGTTCGGTATTTTTCAACCTGTACCTATGTTGTAGCATGCTATACAATCATTTACTCAACCAGACAGTTGTGGCGCAACTCGAACTCCTTCAGACGATATTGATATTTACACGCGATCAGCATATATCCATATAATGGGTGTGTTCGGGGCAAGAGCCGCTCGGCCTCTAAATAAGGCATTTTCTGCCACAAAACTCCTTCATTTTATCAATGTGTTGTTAGCGAATGCTAGTCCCATCCCTCCGTGACCTGCTAGCAGCTTGTATTTTTATTGTTGTTGTCATTCCAGGGTCCTTTAAAACCTGATGCGCTTGCCTGTCACAGCGATTGCGTCACTACTATGCGCCATGGCAAAAGGGCGAATTCACTCCGTACTGTAAAACGGTCGGCTACATTCTATTTTTACGATTTGGAAAGACACAAACACGGACCATGTTGCTATTATCTTAGTAAATAGCGGACCGTCCTACAGTCCGGAGTGATCTATGAGTGAATTGCTAACAACACATTGGTAAAATGAAGGAGTTTTGTGGCAGATAATGCCTTATTCAAAGGCCGAGTGGCTCTTGCCCCGAACGCTCCCATTATATGGATATATGCTGATCGCGTGTAAATATAAATATCATCTGAAGGAGTTCGAGTTGCGCCACAACTGTCTGGCTGAGTAAATGATCGTATAGCATGCTACAACATAGGTACAGGTTGAAAAATACCGAACCTCCCCTTTAAGGCTTGCCTTAAAATAAACAAACATCATGATATTCCTTTGGAATTATGCGGTTTTGGCTTTTAGAACAATATTTGGCTATTATCGCTGCAAAAGCCAAAAAATTAAGGTATCTATAAAACCCTTTTCGGGAAAGTTTGGCACCATCTGTTCCCCCTAATTGGGTAAGTTCTGGCTTTAAAAGGTTACAGTTAATTCCTGAGTATAAAGATTTCTTTTTATATGCATTTACTGAATGTTAACACAACAGCTGACAGACTGCCAAAATCAAAGGATTTTTGCTCATGGGGTTTTTGCAGAACGTCTTTTTGTCAGAGGCTGGCATTTATCAAGTATGGTCTCAAACATTAGCATTGATATCTCTGGGAAGATTTGCTTAATCTGTTATGTATTGTAATACATTAATTTCCAAAGGCAGTCAGAATTATTCTCCCCTGCACATTGTTCAGTTTTGTGAAAGTACTTTAAAATTTGCAGTTTTGGTCACAACTCATCCAATAATTCATCATGACAAACAGAAAACATAAACATTATCCAAATCTCTTAAAAAAATAAACTGACATCTCTCAATTACAGAAGTATTTACATCCTTTATGGCTGCTCCAGATTAGTTTAATTCATCCGGATTTCTTCAGTAATCCGTCAGATGTGTCTGAAGTCTTATTTCTTCTGCTCTTTTTAACTCAACCAGAGATATTATTTCTGCTCTGAAGCAGCTTGGCCTATGAGAAATTTTTGAAAACGCAACTTTCGGCTACACTCCCATTTGCCCTTCGTCTCCATCCTGTTACCAAGCACTTTGGCCCAAAAAATCTGCTTGATTATTATTGTGGCCTCACAACGCTTCCTGTCTCATTACCACTGATGTTATTTTGAGGGATGTGTCAGAAATATTCACAAGTGTTTTTAAGCTTAGGTTTTTTTTTACATGTACATAGATTCATTTGGCAATATCATAATTTTTTGTATAAACCCTTGCCTTTGTCATTATATTAACATTTGTTTAACTACTACATATATTGAGTATTTGAACATTTTGGCCTTAAAAGAAAAAGTCCATCAGTCATGCCATTTTCAATAACATTAAACGCCATGGCAATGCTTTTGTTTTGATAATAATTAACACATTGAGAAGCATTTACAACATATGAGGTAACTTTGCAGAGCTTCATCGTGTTGTTTTGGTCTTTAGCACCATAACTGAATCATTACCACATTAATTTGCCCATTTAATTGTCAATGAGAGTTTTATAAGATTATTCATGGCAGTCATTTCAACTGCGGTAAAGTCATTTGTTCAAGTATTTACATAAAATAATGTCATAAAATGTAACATAGTGCTTAAAACCAAATGTGCGTGCGCTTTGTGCCATGAAATAAAATTTCCATTATGAGAATCTGTTGTGAGCTTTGTAAATCAATCTGCAGCAGCCCATTAAAAGCAGTGGGACAGTATGTTGAAGAGAGGATGACCAGTGACTCAGATCTTCTGATTTCTGGAAAGCAGAGCTCTCATGAGCTGTGTTTAGTTCTGGGGTAAAGGTCACTATGCTCTGCTTGATCTCAATCCCAAAATACACAAGGAGCAGCCCCTGGTCATAATAATAAGGGTACGGCTGCCTGCATCTTGGCTGGGGATTTGAAAATCTCCATCTTCAGCTCCAAGTCATGCAATTCTGGAGGGAGAGACAGAAATAAACCGAGAGATGAATTGTGGGTGTGGAACCTCTATGCATGTGGTCCTCATTTGGCCAAATAAACTTTAAAAATCAGTTTATTTAGAAAAGTTCTCAGAGTGCTGTGTTCTTTTTATTTTTATACCCTTGTAATGCTCAGTTTCGCTAATGAATGTAAGGCATGAGCGTAGGTTTGATGAGTGCGTCCTTAACGATGCGTCCAATCATGAACTCTGTCATTAAATGTGGTTGCTGTGGAACAATAATGTTCACACTACATGTGGTGATGAACACTGACAATTCACATGACCTGCGCTGCTTTAGTCTCTGAACCTCAGGGTCAACACAAAGGCTTAACCCCGTCCACATCAGCAGGGCTCCCTGTTTATTATCACATCATACTGTCCAATACTCATCATGAACCATCATGTCCTCACAGTACTCGGGATGTGAAGCCTTTGTTTCTGCCAGAAACTGCAGCACTGAGCCATATCCGCCATGGTCAAACTTTGAGTTACTTCAAACAAAGTAACTCCTCCGCAGGCCTCTACTGAGGTGTCCTGCCTTGCTGAGGATGTTTTGTTGTATATCCTCCCACATTAGCTGCACACCCAGGGCTGACAGCTCATCAGGACTTTTGTGCATGGCCCTGGCTACATATACAATATATATGTTTATAAGAGCAGCCAGGAAATGTGGAGTCAGAGTCACACCTCTGATTATTGGGGGCAATTCCAAAATGTATGAAAGTGTTTTTCTCTTTGTTCCCACAGCATCTCAGTCTTTCTGGTTTCAGTTTGATTTTATTGACACTCAAATCAGAAACAATGAATGGCATTTTTCCATATGAAGTCCCTCCAAAATGGAGAAACTCCTTGTTTTCCTTATTGTTGAGTTTCCTCTGTCCAGTTCTCCTGGAATTGTGATGTTATGCTCCCTTACACACTTTTCCATTAAATCCAATGGGTAAGTGTGGTGGTGCATAACTATATTTATAAATATATGGACATATGCCAACCATTTCAACATTTCAAATGTTTTTTTAGACTGTTTTAATAAGTTTCTTCAGACCTGCAATGAATTAATAATCTGAGGATTAGCTGTATCTACAAAGTGATCATCGCACTGACTAATTTTCCATTTCCAGCGAAATCTTTCCTGCAGGCTTCATAAGTAGGAGTCATTTTAACACTTTTAACTCTCTTAATTCTGCCATCAAAACATGAATTTTCTACTCTTTAAACTGGCATTAGATCCAGTAAAAGTCGTGTGCTGACTTGTTAAAGACTCATATATGGAGACTTTGGTCTTTTTTATCCTGAAATGACATATTGCAGACACATGAAGTACACAATGAAGAATGTGTAAACGGAAATGGGGCTTGTGACAGTTTGAGTGTTGTGCAGAGTAGAAGATAGAGGACTTCAATGTGACTTTAATTTAGACCTTTTGGGTAATTTCCTGTAGCAGTGAGCTAAGTAGAGTTAAGGGAGTGTTCTGTGTAAGCCGGATGTTGGAGTACACACTGATCCTGTGTTTTCGAAGCTTTACCGAAGTATATGTTTTGGTCAGCCCTCTGTCAATCCTTTTGTACGATCACACATCAATAAAAATCGAATTATACGGTGCTTTTGTCCAAAGCTTGTCTATACTGTAGGAGCTGGCACACACATAATGTGCCATGTTCTTTACAGACGGGGCTTTCCTGCATGAGGGCGAACACCAAAGAAGGCCATTGTTTGAGTTACAATAGAGTCCTTTAGAAATGATCCAGGCAGAGTGGTCGTGTCAAAACCTCATATCAATATTTTGGAGCAGAGGCGTAGACAACTGCACCCCAAACCGCCCACAGATTTTGGCGTGTGATCGAGCCAACACACTGCAGGGCATAAACAAATCGTAACAAGGATTGTTTACGAGTGTTAAATATACTGTCTAATGCATCCCAAGTCTTCTGGATGATTGTTTGAAGTCATAGGCAAGCTCAACATAAGGTGTGGACATAATAGCGTCTTTCATAAGAGATTAAACATTTGATAATGTAGGCAGTTTGGCAAACCTTCACTTTAGAAAAAAAAATCAATGAAAGAAAATAGTTTTTTTCAAAACAGATAAAAGATTATGTGGAAAGAGGCCCAAACTGTCGCCATGGTGACAGGAAACACATCTGTCAACAATCAGGTACAACAGAGCTATGCAGCATCTGGAGCTCATCTAAAATGATTAAATTCTTAAATGCATAAGTGGAAAAGCAAACTAAGCATTTAGCAATGCCTTGTTTCACATTACTTTTATGCCAGGCAGTCAAACTGCAGCTGTCGCCACAGGCAGCGCTCTGCCGAGGCCCGCTGCGAAGAGATGCTGCAGGAGATGAAGGCATGTGACCTCCAGTCAGACCCGCTGGGCTTCTTCTTCAGAAGCTGCGTTTCATTATATTCAGATATTGTTGTTAACTGACAGTTCATTTAGTGATCAGTTCATTCTTGATGTTATTTCAGCAGATTGTCATCAGATCTGATCAACTTAAAAAAAAGGCAACCATTTTGAGTTTAGGTTTTTCAGTGATGCCAGTTTAAAGACTTTATTCACGAGGTCATATTTAAATTGCTTTGAGGCATGCCAGTCTGACCATTCACAGATGGAGAGAAAAACGTTGATCTCCCAGCATATTCTCATGTCGGGTTATGAGCTATTTCAGAAGAACAACATTGTCGTAACAGCAAGATTTCTGGTGTTCCCTCAGGTGAAAAATTGTGAGGATGTACTGAGAGCTGTCAGATGAGGAACATGCCAGAAAATCCAGCACATTACTATCAGGGGATGAACTTTAGACTGAAACTTGTGTGGTCCAGGTCCCAGAAGGTTGGATCAGGTTTTTCAGAACATAAAGAGACAATGGCTTTTTATGCCGGGGAGGTCAGGCAATGTCGGCACATCAGTGTAAATGCTAACATTTAGTGAGAGGCAATCATTTTGTCTGTCCAGCACTCAGTGGGATCAGGACTCAACAGCTGCCATTATGTTATATTACGTCTTTAGCCCTAAACAAGCTGCTTTTAAACATTAACTTTAAACCTTAAAACTCCAAGTCATTTCTGGCTGTTTTTGGTCCGTCTGTTTCTTTTCTTTATACAGTTTAATAAAGCATGTACTGTAGCAGCTCAACCCTTTTAATCCCAGTCATTATTTATTCAGATTTATCCTAACTTTATGAGGATGAAGTGTTGTAAGATTAATGTATGAATAGATATTGCACAATAAAGACAACCAACACAAGGAAATTGAATTTATTACTAACAGATCAACAGTAACCAAAGCCTTTTCTTGCCTTCAGATCATTCTCTCAAGTCTTCACTTTCAGGAGAAAAAAATGTGGCATTGAAACAAACAACACAACACAACACTTCTGCCTCCAGGATTTTTGTTATTTACAGTTTATACTACCATTTACCCTCTATCCTCACAAAACCAACTCCAACTCAGCTTGTTTTTAGTACCATGGTGCATAAAAGCCGTCTTCTTGGCTTTAATCCAGCCATATAGGACCATTATTTTGTTCTTTTCAGACACAGGCAGAACTTTGTTCATTTACGATGACTGGCTGGTGCTGATTGGACATTGCTGACAATTTTAGCTCTGATTGATTGAAGATTTGACAGGAAGTGGCTTCATCAATCTGGATTAAAATAGAAGTGTCTTGTGACAACACAGTAGTGATAGTGATCTTTTGTGATGAATGAAGGTGTTATCATGGATCAAATTGTGAATTTGCTATGTAGAGTCTCTGAATGAACACTACACTTTGCAGCTGGATTGCAAGCCTCCTGAATGGGATTTAAATGCTTATAGAAATGGCTGACAATATAAGCAATAATGTTCAGAGACATGATGATCTAGCAGAGTTTTAAGGGTCACGTTGTTTTTCACTCCAAACCTTAAAAAATGACTCTTCAACACCAAATATATTTAACCACCATGTTTTAGTTGTTCAGCTTAAACCAAGTTGTTTTTGACACCAAATTTTAATCAATTAATTAGTAATTGCATGACTTAACTGAATAGCTTTTAATGCTAAAGTACAAGAAAACAAGTCATGCAAGTCTTGACCATGACTCAACTCATCAAATCATGAAACCTACCAGTCACCTCTTGAATGCTATTCAATTTTAGATTTTTTCACATCAAGTTGCATCAACAAACAGATCATCATGGGCAACCGATACCAAGATATAAAGATACCAGGAAGTGTTTCTAGATCTACAAAACACATGTTAACTTCATGGAGATGTTATAGGAAAAGTCAGAAAATCAAGACATGATACATCAAGGCGACAGACACACATTCCCAGAGCCATCCTGTTAGCGTAGCTAAGAATGCTCTTACTATGTACGTAAAGGTAAATTTCCTTCTTTAACTTACTTTTCATAATGGATGTTTTTAGCAGTCATAAGTGAAATAACATCACATTTTCATTCATGAATTTTTGGTTGTGATACATTAATCTTCCTTCTATTAGTCCTAACAACTAGACTTCTTTTTGTGGGTTAAATGTTTTTAAAAGCCTTTTTTTAAGCTCTTGATATTTTTATGATCTGGATAAATGAGAATTTACAACAACAATCTCTTAGTGTCAACCACATCATCCAGGATTAGTGGAACATACGTGGAACATAAGAAGTAGATGAGTATTTCACAAGCTCAGCTCTGATGAAGGAACCCCCTTGAAAAAGAGTCTACAGATCATTTCCAGACAAAGTTCTGTCCGTGTTTATTTTTGAGAAATAAAAAGCAAACATATAGACAGATACAGAAAATATTTTTTTCAGGCTTCACATGAGAAAAGATTGATGGGAAATCTGATGGGAGGCAGGAGTGACCCGATGCTGATCTGAAGCCAAGAACAATGTACTGCAGGGTTCAGTCAACAGCAAACCTAATGCGATCCATGCAGCCACTCAGTCCATCCTAACAGCTGCCTTGACTGGCACCATTAGAAGCACAGCCAGCCCCATCATCCGTCACAGCACCCCACCCACTGCCAGAAACCAGCGGGGCCAAATTTCAACACCACTTTGCAGCTGTCGGGGGGGTTGGGGGGGAGGTAAATGGAGTGTTGATGTGTCACCTCATCGGAAACAGGCATGATTTGACTAAAATGTCAGAGAATTCTTCACAGCTGTCAGACATCTGACTGAAATGAAGCGTGGGGGTGTCCCTGAAACAAGGCACAACAATTAAACCTGAGCCGTTTGTGGAAAGTCAGCAAAAGAAACCAGTTCAGACTGAACACAGCCAGCTTCATGCATGTCTGCAAGACAATCAGAGCTGCATGTTTTATGTTTGATGCCTCATTTAAACAGACTGTGTGTTCACATGTGAGTCAACCACAAGTCTGTTTATTCCTATCGGGGTCAGTGTAACCTCTGAAACATGCGCAGCCCCTCCATGTTTTTTTGTTTTCTTTTCTTATTTGTTATGTTTTATTAAACACAAAACACAACAGATGGATGTCTGGTTTCTATGTGGTTTCTATGTTTCGTGTGAAGATCACAAAAACCAGAAAGAATAAAATTCTAAAAGGATATGTTATTACAGTGTTGATTTTAACACAAGCCACCACTTTCCCATGTCACAATGATGTTTTGAAAGCTTGAGTACAGATAGGTTTTTCCCCAAATGGCACCCCTTTGTTTCCCATTTTAAATGATTCAGGTATGTTAAACCACGGCCTATTGTTCCACAAGATATACAAATGACTAACCTGTTTCTGCTCTTGCCAGATAAATATGTTCTGTCTTGCTTCACATTATCCATGTGGAACCACTCCATAAGCTTTGCTCT
>JBBDHI010000012.1:26480208-26491841 GCA_037177115.1 Craterocephalus stercusmuscarum | reverse complement strand
TGTGATAGAAATGTCATTATTTTCTTTTTTCAGTTACATTGCTGTGGAATCTTTAACTACACAGACTGGGGGAACAATGTGCCGACATCCTGCTGCGAGAAGAGCTGTCCAGTTGCACAGGCGCCGTTCAAGCCTGAGGTAGGCGTCATGACTGGCCAGCTTCTCAGACTGAACAGACTGCACGTCGTACTTCATGTATACCCCGCTCTATTTACAGGGTTGTTTGGTGAAGCTGAACAATTGGTTTGAGAAGAATTTCCTCACCACTGGCATTGGCGTGATTATTGTCTGCATTATCGAGGTAAACTGATGCTGAACTTTCTGGAATAGAGAGATAATGCCCTGCAAATGTAAAGCACCCTCCTCCTATTAGCTGTGAACTAAAACAGTGGATGAGCACTGGAATTTGAATTTTCAAACACTTTTTCTTACGGTCTTAAATCAAATGCGAGCTCTGGCTGCGAGCCTTCATTCGTACCAGGATGAAGATGTTCCCATCTTCAGCAAACCTTTTCAGATGAAGCTGATGCAATCAGCAAATTGCCAGAGAACAAACAGAACGGAACATTTGGAAGCAGAAAACACAGATTTCTCTCTCCAAAGTTGTAAAAAAGATCCAAACAAGATTTTATAAAATGTCACATTTTCTTGGGATTGTAAGCAAAACAATCCTGCATGTCGCTCATTTAGCTGGGCATGTGGAGTATTTCACAGTAAATGCAGATTTTCTGCATGTCAGAGATGAACGCTGATACCATGACATTGCTGTTCCTCTTTAGCAACCCTAATACAGATTATTTTGACCACTATTAGCTTTTTCATGTGAAACCTCATGCTGCTAAATTGAGTTGAACGTGACTGTCACAAAATATTTACATACTTCTAGCTTAATTCTGTTTACACAATTACTACACAAGGCGCTCTAAAAAGAGACAATTATTTGTATGATCATCTCGCTGCATCAGAGAGCACTTTGTAAATAATGATTAAATCATGAAATTTCTTTAAAAAAAATTCTAAAGAAAAAATATATTAAATCTGACTGCTTCAGCCCCCTGCTGGTCACTTGATATAATGCAGGTTTAAGGTAGTATAGTCAGTTGCACACTAGCATTGATGACTGCAAAATTATTTCCTACCCTTCCAGTAAAGACGTAAAAATAACAGCTGTCACTGAAACAAACATATACACATATACATATGTGTGTTTTTTTATTTTATTTTTATTATTTTAAATTTATTTTGTCCATAAAGTTACTATAAGGGAGGGACTGAATGTCCAAACTATGGCTCAGGGACCAAAGAAAAGCAGCAAAATCAAGTCATAAAACACATCTTTTAAGATAAAAGCGTTCAGTCTTAGAAATCCCTCTTGGTGTGACTAAATTACTTGTACTTTTCTTTTAGGTCTTGGGAATGTGCTTCGCCATGACACTCTTCTGCCACATCAGCAGATCTGGACTGGGATACAAGTTATAATCTACAGTTATAGGCATTGCTGTCATGACTGGGAAAGGCTGGAAGAAAGGAGAGACTTTATAAAGAAGCTTCAAGTTCAAGAATTAGTTTGGTTTTTAACATATTAGCAAGCCATTTAGTTTTCCTGCTCTGTAAATGTTCTATGCACTTAATCTGACACCTTCCACCTTTGAGTAAGCTTGAGCCACGGTCAGCCTGAGGTGACCAATGAGTTGTTTTGTATATTAAAAGTTTGCTGCCAAGCATCTCCATATAGAATAGATTTCTGAAAACAATTGTCTGTACAATACATCTCACAATGCACTGACAACATATCTAAAAATGCTCCAATAAAGTGTTTAATATTAACTCGGCACCATTTTGAGTCGTCAGAGCTGCATTTCCCGTCACTACCTTGCAGTTTATCTGTGGTGGAGCCTTTAGACAACCACTTCCTCTCTCCACCCTTTACTGAACACTCTGCTGTCATCATCACTACATAGGAAATGAAGCGCTCCACATTCAGAAAGTCGATATTAGTATCTGAGACTTGTGCAAATACCACACAAAAACAAAAAAAGTAACACAGATGAATTTATTTATCTCCAGAATAAATCCTGCATCAATATCTTAAGACCGAAAAAAAAAAGCTAAAAAAATACTAAGATTTCCTTTACACTTTAAAATTATTTTGTTCTTTTTGAAACCATCACACAAAAAATAGCAACAAGTACAATTTTTGTAATTAAAAAAATGTAACTGTACACAGCAGAATATACCATTTATTGCAAACTGAACACCCCTGCCACCACAGAAACTATTGACATAAGTATTGCAATTCACCTACAGATATGAAAAGAAAAAATAAACTACTCTGATACAGCTCTCTTCTCTTCTTCTGTCAAACAAACAGCTGTGTAAAGTTTGGTTTTTCCCCCTGCAAGTCTCCAGATGTAGCACAGTGTCGTGGTTGTGTTGTGGAGCCGTTCAGGTCTGTGTGAACAGGGATTTCCTGGAGCCGTGGCACTTGTTCCCCCGTCCTTTACAAACAACATGAACACAGTTCTCTTTGGGAGACACCACACTACTGCAAAGCTGAGCCCACATCAGGCTACACTTTCTGAGCACGCTGCAGCAGATTCACAAACAACCTGCTCGGGCATCATAAAGCGCTCCTCGTCTTCTGGAAAACTTAGTTTCTTCCTGTTTATAAAAATACGTGCAACGGCTGCGGCTATTTGCTGAAAGGTTAAAAAGCAGCTAGTTTACAGAGAGATTTCATTCAGCAGCCTCAGGCGGTTCAAGCGCCTAAGAAACACTTAAACACGACTGAACAGGCTCAAGTTTTAACACTCCACCTACCACATAAATTACCTTTTACAGTTTAAGTGTTGCTATCAACACGTGCTTCTGTAGTGAATCCCTAGGAACAACATGTTGCTAAAAAGTTACATGACTAGTTTGTACTCTGGATGTTTAAAGGAAACGCCATTAGAAATGCCCCTGCAGCACAGAATCAGGAGACCGGTCTTTTTTGGGAGGAGCAGACAGTACCGTGCCATAAGGGATCTCCTCACAGGAGAGCGCGCCCGACCGTGACATGAAAGCTTTAAGGAACGAGTGATCCTCGGCAGGGCTGGGCGACAAAACCACATCAGAGTCAGATGAGAATTAAACTGATCTCTGCTGATCCATCTACAGAGGTCATTTCATTCTAAACTGGTTTTAAATACCAACAAAAGCCAGGATAGGGTAAATAAATACAAAAAAAACAAAACAAAACAAAGACCTGCCAGTGGACTGGGGAAGAAACGTAGAGGAGAATGAAGTAAGTGATTAAAAAGGCCCCGCTAGGTCACAACAACTGGTTTGGATCCAGTAAGAATGATGAACTGATTAATGTGCAAACTTGGTTACTGGTTGGTGAACAGCAAGCATCAGAACCGAGACACGAATCATGTGATCATACCGAGGTTGAACTGAGCAGAGATCAGGCTCAACCATCGGACACGGTGACGGTGTTTCTATCGTCCAGCCCCGAGCCGCGTAAACACCTACCCCACCTACAGAGCCGTGCTCGCAGACCACATCATCTGCAGAAGCATCAATAAATAAGAAAAACCCACGTTCACCCACACCCCCACTAAGACCACTGCCTTGCCCGCCCACCCACCCCCGACCCCCGACCCCCATCCCTGGCTAGAACTGGAATGAGCACGAAGAGTTAGGGTACCCAGCCCCTAGATTCACAACTTTAAAACATCAAGGTTACACAGGCATTAAGATCTACGCTGCCCCATGTTCCATCACACATGCAGTGATGAGAGAAGCACAGCCACAGCAGCAAACAGCAGACCCCCCCCTCCCCCCCCAAGCTGGGGTTAAACACCATTAAGACTTTTTACTATGATAAAGCTAATACCTCCGGCAGTGAGCAACTGAGCAACACCCCACAGAGGGGAAACCACGCTGTGGCAACGTTGCAGAAACGTTTTCCTAAGGGCTCTGAGAGAACCGGAAGGTGTTGCTCTTCCACCTGGTGGCTGTACATTAAGACATCGTTCAGCCTCTAGTCGCAGTCTGCAGGAAACAGCTGGAGCAGGCGGCAAGATGTGCTGAATGTAAAACACACTCTACACAGATGCTCCAATCCACCATGTGCATTCTGAGCTGTGCTCCTGCAGAAGGTGCACACTGACTCGCAAAACTAAACAATGGGCCACCCTGCTGAGGCACCAGGATGTCACAGACAGAGCTGCTGCCCATCGTTCTCTGGGTGGGACGGGAAGATGGTCCGATGCCGCGCCACAAAATTCTCTAATGACCGACTAAAAAAAAGGGACGTAAGATTGCACTTAAACTACTAAATGAGACCTGGCAGGAAGTTGAGGATCCTGCTGATGATGCACATTGTTGACAGGCCGGCTGAAGCAGAAGCTAAAGGGGCCTGTAGATCACTTTTTTTTTTTTTTTAAACACAGCTACATGATGCAACACCTATGGCTTTTGTTTCTCAAAGTCTGAATGTCTTTGGGGGAGTCAGTTTCTACTGAACCTAAAACCTACTGATGTGGGTTTACAGTGGCTTTACAAGCGGTCCATAAATGACTATGCCCGTATGAATAAGGCACAGAGAGTCACCCAACAATGAGGAGCACAGCAGCAGTCACCATCAGATCCAGCGTCCCTCGGCCGGAGCCTACAGTTGCAGAAGGCCGCTTGTTTTAAACACGGAGATGCACCTTTACTAGAAGCAGACTGCATCATGAAGCAGCTACGCAAATCGTCTATGTTAAAAAGGAAATAAACTGTACTGTGTTTCATGGTCTGCCAGGGCAGGTAGCAGAAATCAGCCTGGAGGTCACACCGTGCAACAACACACACACCACTTCCTGTCCTCCCAGCATACACACCATTACAGTAACACACATTTGCCTTTGCACATAAATCACTCAACTTATTTTTCCTTTACTTCTACTTTTATGTGCGTAACGGAGAAGAGCAGAGTCTGCTTTAAGACGTGAACCATCACCCCGATCTGCTCGGTTAGAAAGGCAGACTCCAGCTGCTTCACTTGGAGTGTACGAAACCTTTCATCACACATGCAGCCCAGCTGATCAGTCAAGTTAATCATCAGCAGCAGTTTTTGGATGAAAGCGAGGACACGTGTGAGTGAAATATCAATCCAAGGCTATTAAATGTGGCAGGCTTTATGAGCTTAATGATTAAACCGTTAAGACTACGAGATGCTTTCAAAGCAGTTCAGCTTCTTTATGCACAGGGAACACCGAGCAGAAATCCTGAGAAGCAACGCAGGTAAGCACCTATATTCAGACTACAACCTCGCTGGGCTCCATCAGGTCTTGACTGGAAATAAACCGTCCTCTAGCTGTCATCTGGGAGTTTCTGGGGAGTTTTTTGAAGCTGAGACATTAGTGAGCCTGAAGAGCGTCCTTGCTCCCTTATTTAGCTGGACCTATGAACTACTAGGTAACTGGCCATCGAAACCATCATATTACTCATCAGTTTGTTAATGTTCCACTGGGTTTAGGGCCTGATAGCTTGAAAGACTTTCCAACACAGTTCAAATGGTATATTTTGGCTCAACATCATCATGGTCCTCGTTCATACACAGTAAAACTATTGGTCCCGGCCATTGGAATAATCTGAACAAAGTTAAAAAGGATTCAAAATAAATTGTTTTGGGAAACAACATTTTATCTTCCGTTCAAATCAGCTAAATTCATCTTAGTTTTTTTAATCAATCCATTTTCTGTCCTTCAAATAGCACAAATGATTCAAAGTGGATGTGCAAATAAAAACTGCAGCATTAGTTCAATGCACCATCACTGGAAATTTGGTCCCCAGATTAACTTAGAGACTTCGAAGGTGATGAGAGTTCTGGCCTGAGGACATTTAGCTTTATAAAAGGTAGGTTTCTTCTCTTTGTGAGAAAAGAAATTTGCTCTGAAATGGTTTTAACAAGGTAACTCTTTTTAAAAAACTAAACCTGTGTGTGTTGCTCCATGTGTCTCCTGTGGCCTGTTTCTGACTCGTTGCCATTTTCAAACTTCCCATGATGGTTTTATTTCTACTGGGATCTTTGCAAAAGTAGCAAATACTGAATTATACTGGAGCTTCCCATTGAGAGGGAATGTCAAGCACAGAGCAGTAATGATAAACAAGTTCTGTTTGCTTTCATTTCACTAGCATAGAGTCTCAGGTGTTTCGTTCTGTTTATATTTCATTACAATGAAAAAGGCCCAAGCGGGCGGTCTGACCCAGCAGCCTTTAGCTCTGCGGCTGTAGCTGCAGCGTTCCTCACCAATCTGACTTCACTAGTGAAAATGAGCAACCATATTTGCAGTCAAATTGTGCAAAATGAGTAGTTAGCATACCCCCCCTCCCCACAAAAAAAAAAAAAAACGATATACCAGCCAGTGGACAAGAGTCTAAAAGACAAGTCAAGCTGTTTGTTGGATCTTCTCAGTTGGCCTGTTCACAGATATTCAGACATGTTACTTGATACAGTTGACCTTTCACCCCCCTGCTGGGCATGTCTGGGTCACTTTACAAAGGAAAGGAAGGTTTTGCCATCATTCTAAGCTGAGTGTTAACCATTATTTTTACAGTTACGGAGTTCTGCCAGTGGGTGCTGCACCTCCATGGCTCTGCAGAGGTGAAGAGTGAGCTGGGTGGGGGGTCGTTTTCTGCCATGGCAGCCAGCTGTGGCCTCTCAGGCACAGGAATGCTGCAGTTTGGACATGGTGACAGCCTCTGGGCCAGTGCTGCAGGAGGCTTACAGGGGCATCAGCCTGGTGGTGTGGAACAGGAGAGGGTTCAGGTCCTCAGCGTGGACGGCCCGATGAAGCGATGGCTCAGAGCGACTTCGCTCTATTTTTGGCAGCAGGTCTTGGACCTGCTCAATGGCTATCAGGATCTAATGGAGGACAACAGAACATAATGAAACTGTCATTTAGACCATCATGTAGGATAGTTTCTTCAGCTTTTGCTGAATTATGACACTATTACTTGTTCCTACTTATGGTGGTAACTTTACGTACCTGTGGAAACAGGGGCCTCTCATCACGTTTGAACTTCAAGCAGTCAATGATGAGCCTTTTCATTGACTTGGGTGAGGTACTGTACAGTTTTGTGAGGTCTGGCGACAAGTAACCGCGCCCAACCATGAAGATTATCTGGGAACGGAAACAGAAGACGGTTGTAGACAACGCTAAGGCACTAACATAAAGGTAACAGCTTATTTACAGCAAGTTTTTATTTCAATTTGATATTTCCAGACTTGCATTTGTCTCCATTTTAAGCGTCTCATCAGTTAAAAGGTATTTACGTAGTAAAGAGAGTGAGTACTGGACTGAACAAGACTCAAGTTCCAGCAGTGCTTCTATCCAAGCGCCCATAAAAGTAATGGAGTGGAGAGGAAAATTATTATTTAAAAAAAAAAAAAAAAATTCACCACCAAAAATCCATTACTAACTTGCTTGCTGACAACAAATCAAACTGTCCAGTTTGCAGCGACTCCTAATTCATTTGCTGAACTTTAAGTTTACCTGCACCTGTATCAATCACCTCCCGACAAGTAAAACAAAGCTGCGCTGTTTGTCAACCTCTAATACATGTAACGTGTATTCAGCCTTTTTAAGCGCATTTAACAGACATTTTCCTGCAAACTGAGTGGAAGTAAATAAAAATAGTGAAATCAAACCTGGTCTCTGTTGTTTATATTAGAGTAAGGCAGGGTTCCTGACATCAGCTCAAAGAGCACCACTCCATAACCGTACACATCAGACTGGAAGGTGTATGGGTTGCTGTCCTGCATTCGAATAACCTCAGGAGCCTTGAGAGGAAAAGGGAGAAAACAAAAATAAAGAGTTTATTCATCGTTGAGTCTTAAAGCAGAATCATCTATGGCAACAAAGCTTTCAGACACCTCAAGAGCAAATGTATGTATTTGAGCAAGGTGCAGAGAAACAATGAGAGGAGAAAAGCAAATAATCCAAACAAAATTTTAAGTTCCTGATAGTGGAATGACTTAACTAAACCAGTAAAGTCTCATGGACACACACTGCCTTATCAACACAGTAATCATTGATGATCATTTATACGCTTGAGGCATGCTGCATTGGCTGCGGTGAGTAGGTCATGCTACAACACGAGTAGAACTAGGACGAGTTAAAGGAAGTACATTTAGACACAAACTAGGGTTTTAACTTGTTTTACTTCTAATCTGGGACACGTTTTTAAATTGCTCAATGGTTAATCTATTTAAATTTGTATCTTTTGCTTTGATTGTTGTTTTTGTGTTTTCATAGATTTCATTGTGAAAACACTTAATTTTATCTGCAAAAAGCAAGCTAATATTAAATGTCTCTTCCTTGAGAAACAGCTAAAAGATTTATATCTATATCCTTCTGCTAAACTTAAAGCTCTAACACGTGTATACATTTCTTTGTGGAGCTGCTGGTAAGATTTAAGCTGGTACTAGATTGTTTTAACATCACAGTCAAGAAACTAAAGGAAAAAACACCATCAGCCTGTTAGTGACAGGCAGGGTTGTGTAAAACGGGTTTATGGGAAGCTTACCATCCAGAGAATGGATCCACTGGGTTGTTCTACTTGTTGAGATCCACTCCATCGAGACTTTACTGTGGCCAAGCCGAAGTCGCCAATCTTAACAGTCCAGCCCTCATGAAGAAAAATGTCTGGCAGGGGAGCTCAAGAAAATGATACAAGACATATCTAGTGTGCAAAATTGTTGTTTCCATTACTATAGAAAATTACCATTACTATAGGGGAAACTAAACAGCAAAAAGCCTGAATGGAAGCATGAACAAGTTCATTTCATATTCAGTTGTTTCCACATGGAAGTGGATCACATGTCTCACAGTAGAGTGCAGACGTGAGTTTTCTATGAAGTGGAGTTCATTATAAGCAAATCGTCAACTCTAGCTTGAGGTTAAGTCTTTAATAGCAACAGAACACGCTGTGGTTGTTGGTTATTTTTGCAACGACCCGGGCTCAGAAACCAAAACTACCACCCCCCCACCCCCATACACACGTAGACCGCCTTCTTTTAGTGGAAACTTAAGCTGCAAGTGGCCAAGAGTAGGATACTGTTTGATTTCAGGTCTCGATGAATGATGTTCTTCGCATGAAGATAGCTGCAAGAGAAAAAAAGAAATAGAAGTGGTCTAATTTTGACCAACTTAGGAAAGTTTTCTATTCCAGCTGCTCATATTCTGCTATTTGTGATGCAGTATAAAGCAACATCAGATTATACTTTCAGCACTACAACCAGAGACCCTCATGGTTGGTCAAACCATCTAATTACATTTTCATAGAGAGCTTTAATTAAAAACATATGCGGCTTTTGAGAAAAATGCATCTTAGAGAGCAAGTTACTGAGGATCAATGTTTCCTGAGTCTTTTAATGTTCAGTGGAAAATTACTGTTCAACAAAGTAATACTGATAAGTTGGGATGGTCGGGCGCAGCGGGTCTTACTCCATGCCCTGAGCCGTCTGACGGGCCACATCGATGCGACGCATAGTGTCAAACTTGGTTTCTGTGACATGCAGATGGCGGTACAAGCTGCTGCCTTCACACCACTGTGTGATGATGGCAAAGTTGGGCTTAGTCATGAAGCCCATGAACAGCAGGATGTTGACGTGGCGGGTTTTTCTGTAAAGATCAAAAGTGGTGAAAATGTTAAAAATTCGGTTATCTTATCTGCTATAAGATTAAAGCTGTAACCAAACCTGGAGTGCTAGGTCAAAGAGGCATGATGTGTCACTGATCAATCAATGGCTGTTAATGAGGAAAATGGAGACATGATGCTCACCGTAAGACCTGCATTTCATTTTTGAAGGCCTGTAACTGCTCAGGCGTCGGCTCTGTGACTTTAAGGATCTTGATTGCCACGTCTCCGTGCCACTTGCCCTTAAAAACCGTCCCAAAGGAGCCAGCGCCTATCCTCTTTTGGATGCTGACTTCTTTAGAGTGGACTTCCCAGTAGTAACTCGAGTCTCTGTAGCCTCCTCGGTGCTGAAACAACATGATGAATTACTAGTTTTACTTATGTTAATGACTGTTAATGTTTTCATATTCATCCAGAAAATCACTGAACTGAGCCTCTAAAAACTATGTACCACTTTTTTTTTGTCATCAGATGAGGAGGGTTTGCGTTCCTTGTGCTCAGAGGGCGACTTTGGAGGCTTCCTTCCAGGAGAGCCAAGAGAAGAGGGTGGACTGGTGGAGAGTTTGGGTGAGAGCTCAGGACCTGGAAATAAGATAAGTTGAATGTTGAGTAATGAAAACGTATAAAATCACAATATTCTGAAACAGAAGGGGCGCCGTACCTATTGTGTTGTATTTCAGTACTTCCTAAAAAGAAGATCAACAGAGCGTAATTAACTTTGGAAATTCATCCGCAGATTACAAACTGCTGAACTGTGCTTCATTTAACACCGACCTCAACTGCAAGGACACTGTTAGGGTCCACTGTGCTGACCATATGAACATTGGGAGTGGAGGTGGAGCGATGCCGCTGTAGAGACTGGCCATCTCCACCTGAGATGGGGAAGTGAAAGGTTGAGGGCGGGGACAGGAGGTCCATTCTGAGTGATGAAATAAGATTTTAGTTCAGCAGACATTGCTTGTGCGTCCCTTTTAATTCAATTGCAATGTATTGAGTTGGGGAGTTTACCCAGGAGGCTCTGGTGTTAAGGCTAAGTTGCTCTGCGACGGGGAATTTTCCGGCAAAAGTATCTGTGGGTATTCATCTGTGCAGGAATTGGAATCACACCTGGAAAACCAGAAAAGAGGATGAGACATAGAGCATACTGATACTACTTTGATATCTAGTAACACCACCATGCAATTTGTTTACACGGCAACAAAATGACATGTGAAAAATCCTTCCATTTCTTCTCTGCAACATGATTATGGAACACAAGAGGTTGTTGGTTAGTGAACATGAGTTTTAATATTTTACTGGTTTATTGCAGATAGGTGGCATATTGGCTGATAGATGCCTCAGTTACATAATAGGGGGACGTCATTGCAGTGCAACGCTTTCCCTGAATCACAATGGCGAAGTAACAAAAAAAAGAGGGAAGGTGAACATCCAGCAGGATGGGTTCTTTCTTCTTTGCATGTGGCTTTAAGCAACAAAACTCCAGACACGGAGCCTGTCTTTTTGGTCTTACTGCCAAGTTGCACAGGAAGTGATCATTCTTTCAACCTATCAACAGATTTTAGTGTCAAGCTCCACCCTTTCTGGGTCAGATTGGTGAATTAGGGATCTAACGGATATTCTGGCACCCTTCTTGGTTGTTGCCAGCGGAAACACGCACGCAAAAAAATGTGTATCCAACTGGACCCATTGATAGAAACAGGGCTATATTGACAAGAATATTTGTTTTACCCATCCCTGGATCTAGCTTATGTTGTATAAATTACATTTCTATTGACCACTGCAATATCAGCTTGTTGTGTGTATTAATGCAGTGCTGAACAGTTTGTGGTTAATACCAACATATAATCTTACATTGACCCTACACTTGTTCGGGTACTGTACATTATGACGGGGCAAAATCATTTTATAATGGGACAGATTTTTTTTTTATCAGTTCCACATGAGATTAATGATCAAGT
>JBBDHI010000012.1:26250921-26266034 GCA_037177115.1 Craterocephalus stercusmuscarum | reverse complement strand
ATATATGTATATACTGTATATTATACATATATGTGTGTGTGTGTGTATAACACATAAAAAATATAACAAGTTTCAAGAAACGGCGAAAAGGTTCTCTGTTCCTCAAAGTCCAAAAGACCTGCCCATCAGGTTAAGTAGTATTGAGTGATCATTAGTATGAGCATCCATAACTGTTTATCTCTGATGGCCTGACCACCTGTCCAGGGCGTACCCTGCCTCTTTCCAAGTACAACATGGATGGGTTCAGGTATATTTAGACCATTGATGGCTGGTTTATTGGTTGTGTATAAATAAAAAGAAATCTAGGTGTGGAAAAAAACACAAAATTTACATGTAGCACACACAAAAGTTCTCATCCATCAGAACCTGCAGCCAGGACAGGAAGATGTTTGAAGGGCTTCCTCATATGATACAAATAGTGGATTCAATATGGATCCTGATGACATTTGACCTAATCTTTGACATCTTTGTGTTGTGATGTCGTTAGACTCAAAATGCCAGAGTCATGTTTTAGCCAAATCCCAATCTAAAACCTATAGGACCTTAAAAATTCAAATTATTATAATGTTCATCATTTTTTCTCATATAAAGATTCTGGCTTTGGCGAGGGGACCTGCATAATACTGAAGTCACAACATCAACATGTAAACAAGAGTTGATGGTAAAATATACAAAAGATCCATCTGTTTGTGTTTGGAGACAAAGTCAGATGAAAAGTCTGTTTTATACTAAAATTGTGACCAGCACGTGTTTCAGATACAAACTTTGTTCTGACCCGAGTCACTATAATCAGAAACAAACTTTTAAGTAAGCGTGGATGGGATCTTTATGCTCAAAGCTGGCAAGCAAAATACCATAGTACCCAGAATCTGTACTTCACTGTTTCCATGAGGTTTCCTGCTGGTGGTGCACGGTTAAAGGAGATGTTCTCATAAACCCTGCTTTTTTTCATTTTCATTCTTCGCTGCTGCAGCCAAACCCAGGCGGTGAATTGAATTCATTGTTAGCGTCTCAATGTAAGTCACTGTGTCTCCATCCCCCAAGGCTCATTTATAGAAAAATGTGGATTTCTTTTTCCTTTTTCTACCCCAGCTAAAACAAGAAAAGATAAATAAAGCGACTGTATTTTTCATGCTGCGGTCAGAGAGCCTCAAAGCCAAAATATTTCTCAACTAAATCACCCAGTTATGCAACGGGAGCCTTTTATACTCACAGTTAGGGTCAGAAATCGATACCGGTGGAGGGAAATGGTGGTGAGTTTTCTTTTGTTGGGGATTGTAGGCTCCCAACTAGAACAGGTTCGGATTTGTGTGAGTTTTAGCTCTCAAGAAATCATCTCAGGGCACTTTACATAAAGAAGAACACAACAATTACCATCAAGTGAGTGGATTCTCTACTTCCGTGTGTTTTACGTCTAACACAGTGAAAAGGCTGAGACAGGGTGGACCTTTGTGTGTGTGCGCTGGTGGCTGCAGGGGCTGGGTGATTGTATGGACATGTGTGTGCCCTGCACAGTTTTCATTCATGTGATAATTGTTGGCGTGAGACCCGCTCCCCCCTGGTTTTGTGCGATTTGACCACGATGAACTGTGGGTCTCTCAGATAAAAGGCCACATGCTGAGAGTCGTGTTAAAACTTTGTCTTCAGAATCAGCTTCCCTCTAATCCGCGGCCCGGCTGGTTATCGTCTCCAGACATGGACCGCAAACATGGATCATAATCGTTTTGGAGGAGGGAAAAAAGGGGGAACAGGAGGGGTGGGATAAGGAGGCTGACAGTAATAAAAGAAAGAGGTTGACATAAGGGGTTTAAGAAAAGCCCCTGAAGTCACTGGCTAACTGAGCAACACGCTAACCTGGTATGATATTGTGATTTACACCCATAATAGAGACATTAGTCAGAAACAGGGGGTAAGTGCTAAAAATAGAAGTCAATTTAGCATAAAAATAGGCATTTATAACACAATTATACGTAACAAAGCAGACACTTTATTTCCTAGCCTCCCTTTCCTTCATCCTTCATTTCTTTATTTTCCCTACCTGCCTGCTCTCATTTAAAAGGACTATACCCGATTTCACGTCCGGCTAGCTTAGTTAGCGATAGCGGCTAGTTTTTTTTAGCTTTTATGTGACGCTTTTTCTTGGCTAATGGGTTTAACTTTCATAACTTGACTCTGGATCACTAAGGGAACGCTGTTACTGGCTGATCGGAGTCTGGATTCCGAAAATTAACCCGGCAGAGAAAGAGCGTCCCATCAATGCTAAAAAACTAGCCACTTTCGCTAACTAAAATGCCCTGGACTCGTACATATACGCAATCAATGAGTCATTAATTGTAATGAAATTACCAATTTTACCACATACTATACCAAGTAGAAAAACATTTTTCTTAGAAAGATTAAAATAATATCAGATATAGTTCCTTTAAGGTCCCAGTTAGGCTGGAGCTCATTCCAGCTGCAATCATGCAAGAGTAGCGCCTGAACACGACTTCAGTCCATCACAACTACACAAACAGTCGTCCACACTCTCGCTCACATTTCTAGTCTAATTTTGTCTGCATATACCATAATTTTTTCCTCACTTTAACCTGCTTTATTAACAAGTTAGGCGCAAATATTTCGAAAATATTGAATTATTAAAGTAGCATCACCATTTCTGACCGCTTCTTTAAGAGACAAAATGACAAAGATTTTGCAAAAAAATGTTCCACCTGCACGTCCCATTCCACTTTTCTGCTGGAACGCAGTAAATAGTCATGCATTATTCATTTTCAACTATCATATCTCCAATTTTTCAGTCCATTAGGTCTGCACTTTTCGAGTGAAGTTGACAGCAGAGCTCCAGGTGTCTTAGTCTTGTTGCTATGGCACATTGAAAAGCGAGTGTGATCATTAAAAACAAATCAGATATGGATCATATATGAGCAAAAAAGTTGGATTGGGACCACTTTTGCCTGCAGTGTCACCTGCAGTGCAAACAGAGAACTCACACACTCCACCTTGAAAGGCCGTAAGGAAAAATAATTTTTTATAAATGAGCCTGGGGGGGGGCATGGAGACACACTGACTTACCCTGAGACGTTAACAATGGGTTTGGCTGCAGCAGCGAAGAATAAAAATGAAAAATAGCACATATCTTTATAAATGTGCCAGCTGTGTGAAAAGTTGCGTGTCATGTGTTGGTAGTGCATGAGCAAAGAAAAACAGAGAAGAGCATGAAAAAGCAAGATTATTGTCCTGCATGCGACGACATGATCTCTGCTCAGCATCTGAAGGTGTACATGCAGAAAATGGAGCGTGCGTCAAATGGTAGATATCCCAAAGATTTAGTGATATCTCAGGGGACCATTTGATCCTGGCATGTCACGCACCTTCACCTGCATGACTGCTTCAATGAAAAGGTCACAGATTTATGACAGAACTGACAAATCGTCCTCTACAATGCAGCAAAACAAACTCATCAGACACATGATGCTTGTTCTCTTACATCCCACCTCACCCTCATGTCCAGCATCCCATTCACTCTGTGTGCCACACAGTGAGAAGAGGATAATAGAAGGAAGCCTTAATGTTTATTTGAGCCATCTATTTCTTTCTCTTTGGCTGCTTTCTGAATGCTTACATATATAATAGATTCCAATTACAGGCTGCTGCATGTGGCTCCGCATGGCCTCCCCACAGGTTTGAAGTGGACGGCGTACTCCTGCCACACCAGGCGGGCTGCGCTGCACCTTCAAATGTTAATGGCTCATTCACAGCCATTAATGGGCACAAGCTGCATCAGCATGTCTGCCTGCTGCTTTTTATCATTATGTCTTCCCACTTATATGGTAATATAGAGTAGACGGCTATAGGCAGATATCGGTAATGAGGCTTTATGTTCCCTCTGGTCTTTATAGAATTTACAAGAACATTCGACTCCATCTCTGCCTTTTTTTCCTGACAGCAAACTGGAATAACTGGATTACAAATGACATATTATCACTTTTTAATATCTTTTTTTGTTGCCCATACATTTTTATGTAAGTTGAAAAATCTTTCGGATCTTAGTCTATGTGGTTGGATCGTTATTTGGAGCCAGTTCTGGGTTTTAAAACTGCTCATATGTGCATGTTTCCCCAGCTGCGCCGGCTCTGAAACTCAGTCTAACCTCTCATGTTCATTCAGCTGATGTTGATATGTTTGTCATCACCCAGAGGAGGAGAAGCCTGTGCTGACTAATGTCACCGTCAGCGATGTGTCATGGGAGAGCTTCCTGCTGTCCTGGTCTGCTGAGGACGGGGCTTTCGATGCCTTTCTGATTGAAGTTACCGACGCAGAAACGGGCGCTGAGTGGCAGAACCACACAGCGCCCGCCGATGCTCGCAGCTTCCCCATCTCTGGCCTCTCCCCCAGCACCTGGTACAGGGCCAATGTGTACGGGATGTACAGTGGGGGCATCTTAGACCCCGTCTTTGCAGACACCATCACAGGTATCAATGCTGTCAACACTGGGTTCTCATGTTCCCCTCTGCTGCCTTCTTCTTCTTCTTCCGCTGCATTCAGCGACTGCACTTCTCTCTACTGAGTTCCTAGCTGCTATGGTCACATGTCTACCCAGCCGTGGTCTGGCTCTCCACCTCGGTCTTTACATTTTTCAAGAACTAAATATAAGACTAATGCAAAAAATAATTTGTTTTGAAGCTGTACCTTTTAAAGATTAAGGGTGCTATCACGTCCAGCTAGTTTAATTAGCGATTGCGGCTAGTTTTTAGCTTTGGCGTGATGCTCTTTCTCGAACAATGGGGTTAACTTTCATAACGTCCAGATCCCTAGTGGAACGCTCTTACTGGCTGATCAGAATCTGGACATTCCGAAAGTTACCCTCATAGGCAGAGAATGCGTCACATCAAAGCTAAAAAACTAGCCGCTATTGCTAACTAAACTAGCTGGACGTGATATTAGTTATAGCTCCTTTAACTGATTATCTTTGCCTCTTTTTATTATAAAATATTTATTCAACTTCCTTATCAAACTACTGTTCTTTAGAGCAGTGGTTCCCAAACTGTGGGTCAGGACCCCCATGTGGGTCATTTCATGTGCTTGACAAATATTTGTGAAAAAAGTATATAACCTATATTTATCAAATAAATTTGGGATTTTTATCATGGCTGTGAAAATGAAACCATTGACAAAGAGACAAATCTAAACTTAACACCTTAATTCTTTAACACATTAATGCATAAATCCACATTAATCCTCCTTATTTATGAAGATAGACCATTTTCAAGATGCATATATAAAGGATCCTGCAGGACAACCCATTTGAGAAACTGTCCTTGTGGAAGGGAGGGACACGAACTCCAATATATCATCTTGGGGGTTGTGGCTCTAAAAGTTTGGAAACCCCTTCTTTAGAGCATAACAAGTAAATTCCATTCTATCAAAATAAGAGAAAGATGTAGTGTTTGCAGAACTTGATAAATAGAAAATAAATCCCCTGTTCACTTTCAAACTAAAATGCCCACAGTGTCTTACATGATGAATGTTAATCAGAAACAGTCATTGGTGGATTTATATAACTATTTTTACCACTATTTCTACACCTCAGTTTGCTGCATGTTTTGGGTCATCCATCTTCCTTTTGATGTAATTCCGGAGGTTTTCAGCTGGGTCTGGAGATTGAGCTGGCCATGACGGGCTCTTGATGGGGTGATCCTCCTGCTGTGTGGCACGGAGCATTTTCCTGACTGTGACTTTATTAGGGCTTCCTTCACAAAAACATACCTGCTTGATTAATCTATTTACCATCTGGTGTGGGACACTTTGGGCTGCAGACCTGATAAGCAGTTGGATCAACTTAATCTGAATCAGGTGTATTATGTAAAGCAGACAAACATAGAACCAGAGATGCCTAGCTACCCCTCATGGCGCATTCAGACCAAAAGGAACGAGACAGTGTGGTGAGGACACCTCCTCACACTTTGACGTGCGTTGACATAGACTTTAAATGTAAACCTGACGCTCTCGCTGCTTTTGGTCTGACAGCATCATTAGTCTAAGCCAGGGTTCCTCGCTCCTGGTCCTGAAGATCTGGTGTCCTGCAGGTTTTTGTGGTGTCCCAGCAGCAACACACCTGACTCAAATCAACAGGTAATTAGGAGACTCATGCAGAGCTTGTCGGAGTCTGAGGCTGTGTCGGAATGTGCACCCTATGCCCTAACCCCTCAATCACTACATAGGGCTGCACTACATAGCACACTATATAAGGCACTCATTCTGATGGCGATCCGGACACGAAGCTCACTACTTTCTCCTCGCCGCGGATCACGTGACTACCAGCCGTCGCCGCAGCAACCCCAGATGCCGTGAATACTCCGGTCCAGATTAAAATTCAACTGTGAATAAAAAATATATTATATCCGTAAATCGTATTTTATTCTTTCTTTGTTTAGATGTTTTCATATAAAATGTTGGTCTGACTGTTCCTTTCAACCTGCTCTGACTGATTTTGGTGACGCTCATCAGCTGATGCCAACTATTCCATCAGAAACGGAGCCACTTTTAAACTTCAGCAACTTCTTATTGACACGAATTGAATTATTAATTATAAAAATAAGAAAATGACATATCAGAAGACGGTGAGGAGAAAACCGCTTGTAACGTTAACAAGACGTCACGTTAGCTTCTACCCGCAATGCATTGTGGTCTATATTGACCCGTCTAGTGACCATCGATGCTCACTAATTTTCAAGATGCATTGTGGGTAACTTTGAGTGCACTACTTTTTTTCTTCTGGACATTCGGACACCACTACAAAATGGCGTGCGCCCTATATAGGGCACCATGTAGGGAATAGAATGCACTTTCGGACACAGCCTGAGTAAGGTGTGCTGCAGCAGGGACACCACGAAAACCTGCAGGACACCGGCTCTCCAGGACCACTGGTCTAAGCAGACCATGACTCGGCATAGGGAAAAGCTGAAAACTGGACTTGTGAGCAAAGATGGCATCTCTCCAGTCCTCTACTGGCCCATTTCTGTGGTCTTATGACAAACTTAAGGCTGATTCTTCTTTGATTCTCACTGATAAAGGTGTTTTTTGCTTTTCATGACTGCAGCAGCCCGTTTGCCGTGCATATCTCCCCAGTCTTAGTTTGCCACAGTGTTTGAAGGTCACTCGATGTCAGCCAGCAGTTCTTGAGTCGTTCCTTTTTCGTTATAATTTGTCCTAAGATGATGTTTTCAGAAAGCTGATATGTGAAATGATGTGGTCTCTTATTTTTATCGGAGCTGTATCTTAAAAAGTGACCTGGTAAAATGATGAATAATTCATCCACACATCTCAGACTTTGTGCACAATCTAAACCCCGAAACATTGGCCGTCTGTCACGCATGTATCCCCTCCCTTGACGTGGGAGATCGTGAAATGGGCTAATGCTCTGCAGCAGGACCCTCACAAAACCCATTTGATCAACATTAGCTCAGGCGTGGATGCGGGTTTGATCCACCTTTAAGCTGTCAGTCTGCCTGTTGGTACGAGTCCACCCTAAAACAACAACGAGTCTGTTTATGTGACCAGGCTGCAACACATCAAGTAAGAGGTCAGTGTGCTGCTTAACTGACACAATAGGTGCCCTGGTTTCCCCGCCCACATCGCTAACCACAGTCATTTTCTGTGATTAACATGCTCTAAATCAGAGTATGGGACTAATTAAAGGGCTGTGAGCGACGACTCACAAACCTGCCGATAATTCCGTGTAAGGCAGCGTTCACATGAATCATAGCTACGTGATACAGCTTCATCTCTTAAAGAAGCCTTTGTGCACCGACTGAAAGGTCATAAACAACCAGTTGCGAGTTTGTTGACATTTTTTTCCATGTCGGCTCTTATTCCAACATTATCACTGAAAATTTCCCTGATGAGGATCAGTCAAGTGGAAGAAAGATGGGGGACTGATGGAGAAAAAAAAAACCCTGAGGCGCTTTTGTCACTTTGTGTGAGGCCTCTCTTCTGTATGCATCCCCAGTTCCCTCGAGCCTGGACCACTCTTCATTCTCATGCTGCCATTGCCCCTGGGCTCTTGTGCTGGGGTGCCAGGGGCTTCTGGGGCTGCGCAGAATATGGCATGCGCTCAACATGACCCATTGTCTGCATGCTAATGGTGTGGTGAAACCATCTTCACATTTTTCATTAGCATCACTTAATCCATAAAACATTCCCACTTGTGAATACAACCGCTGACTAATTTGATCACATTATGCACGCTGGTTATCGTTGGTCTGCCGGGGAAAGTAACGCCCTCCGCTCCAGAGGAAGTAAGGAAACTTTGGAGTAACAGAGAGGGAGTTTTATACTAGGAATGATTGATAGAAGCACAAAGAAATGTGGACAGCGCCCAGAACGAGCTCCGCTGAGCTGCAGCTCATATCGACACAAGCTGCTCTCATAAAGTTATCAGAGGAGGCTGGAAGCAGCCCCGGGGTTGTGCTCGCAGAGCGCCTTTTCAGCAGGTTAGCTGGCTGCCACATACCTCCTCCAATAACAGGCTCCTCTCTGTGAACAGGGATTGTGTTCTCTCAGGTCTGTAGAGGGCTGGGGGGTGGGAGGGTGAAATCAGCAGCAAGCTAGCACATGTTAGCTGATGGATGTGGCCCTCCCTCTCTTCCACTGACCAGTTAAAGCCGCTCGGTGGCTAATGAAGAGTGACAGCTCCCTGGGATTTGTCTGCTGTGCTTCTCATTTCCACCGCTTCTTCTCACAACAAATGCCTCACGCTTTTTTCCTCACAATAAAAAAAGGGGGTTTCAGGCTAGTTCAAGGACCCCTGAGACCCTCACATTCGGTGTAGTGTTTTAATGAGCAGTGGCGCTGGGCTTTATTGAGCCTTTCCTGAGCCCACTTCTATCTGCTTGTATCCAGACTGCTTTAAAAGCTCTGTCCGGTCCGTGTTTCCATCTGTCTGCTGCCGGAAGTTTCTCCGGATAATTAGCTGCAGAGGACTCATCCTCTGAAGAAACACAGCTTTTTCCTCCAACAGCTATAGACTCCTGCTGTCTCTCAGCCTCACTTCCCAACACTTCCATGATTAGCTGCAGCTAATGATTGCCTAACTGCTAGATTTTATCGCACCACATGCACACACTCCTACACACACGGGAAATGTCTGCACTGCACTCTCTGCTATATAAGCACTATGAAGCAGCTGTTTGACAAAAACTATCTGATGTGCCTATAGTCTTTTTTGTACATCTTACTAAATCAAGTTTAACCATATTAATATTTAATAATTTAGACTATTTAAAAGTGGAAAAAAATGAATTTAAACAATTACAGCACTATGATAAACTAAAAGTTCTCCATTGACTGAATCCACTGACTAACAGCAATCTGTTTTGGTGTCCCAGAAAGAAGATCATAACAAGAGAAAAATGTTAAAACACTTCAAATCCTAAATGCTTTGCATATCCCGAAAACATATGAGAAGCTATCAAATAAATGTAAGATCAGAAAGAGGCTGATTATTATCTACACTAGTGAAAAGGAAAGTCACCTACCCTGTTACCTGTTTGAGAAGCATGCCAAATAGTTGCTAGCAAATTCAGATTTTATATTTAGCTCAAAATTAGTCAGACTTGAAACTTGATGTCGGTAATATACATCAGCATTAATCATACGGCTCTTGAGGATGCAGTGTAATGCCCTGTTGACTTGAATTTTTCTTTCCATCAGTGGAGTTCAATTGAAGCTTCTCAGACGTGCCCTGGTGCTGTGAGTGTTTAGGATCTTTTTAAACAAAAGTAGTTAGGGTTATGTAGTAGTAATGAATAGTGTCTTACCTGCAGGAGACAGAGTGCTCTCAGTTTGGATAACTAGTTTCTATGCAGTCAAGCTGAAATTACTCATAAACAGAACTGTAAGGAGGACACATTTTTCACAATTTTTAATACCTTAAACTTAAAAAAAATCATGTTGGTTTGAGCTAGGGCTAAAAGTAAAGTGTGAGCGATCAGTACTGTCAGGTACATCATAAAACAAAAGGCTGAAATGGTTTTTCTTCTGATTTTTTGATCTGGAGGTCACTGGAAGGCGGGCTGCTGAATGACTGCTGCACGCCGAGAATCAGCGCAGTGGACAGCTCCCACGGTGGTCCAGTGAAAAAGAAACAACCATAACTTATTTTCTATAGGTGATATCATTAAAATTACAACTGCAGGGGCTTCCAAATCGAAGAAATAATGCTGCAAATGTGGTTTGGCTTGCATCTAATTGAATGCAGCCTCAAAGCAGCCTAACTTTCCCCAATCGACTTCTCTTGCCGAGAAACGCTTAAATTCAGATTATGGTGTATGGTCCATGTAACGGCGGAAAAGTAAAGTGTGAGCACAGTCTGGTTTGCAACATCATCTGTACAAGATGGGTTACACAAACTCCCTGATGCAGAAGTACTGCAGTGTACAAATCCATATGAAGTATTTACTCTTAACCCTGTGAAATGTATGAGGTCTGGGCTGTTTAAGATGGCAAGCTGCTTTTCTGGTAGCCTAAAGCTTTCAGCTTTGGCCTGCCTATTAGGAAACCTTGTGATTCTCCAAACTGAGAGCGACTGCTAATACTGAGGACTGGATACTCTTCTGCACACAATCCCATGTAAAAATGAAGAAAAAATAACCCACAAAATCTCTTTAAATCTCTTAAACTAAAGCTGTGTTTTCAACAAGTCATTATAGTCTAAATATGCCTGAACAGTAGTTTAAATGTCACATAAACTTTAGAAGCCCTCGCTAATGAACAAGTCTAAAAAAGTAGCCAGAGATAAACCCTTTAACTGCCGGAACTTTCTCTCCTTTTCTGTGTTCTTGCTCTAACTCATGAGGACCCAGGCTGATAGCCTCTTTCTGACTTCCATGTTCTTCAAATGTCAAAGCACTCTCATGTTACACAGAGGAGAAAACTGACTCTTCCCCCGCTGTCGATCAGAGACCGAACCCGAGCTGCAGGGTCTCCTGGTCTCTGACGTCACCCCTGACAGCTTTGTGCTGGCCTGGCGGACTGAAGAGGACGTCTTTGACACCTTTGTCATAATGGTGAGCCACGCCGAGGGCCTAGGCCAACCGAGGGAGCTGGTGCTGGGCGGTGAGGAGAGAAACGCAACAATCACAGATCTCACCGAGGACACAGAGTACAAAATCGAAATCTTTGGGCTCGTTTTGGGAAGAGGCACCAAGACTGTAACGGAGAGGGTGAGAACAGGTACATGGTGACAGGACGGGAGCAAGACGCTGCTGGGAACGACGGCTTGTCGGCATAGTCTGTGTGGAATGATTTCACATCCTGTCCATGTGGTCTTTTATGGTAACAGCATGGGGATGTCATTGATGTTCAATGTTTTTATTTCTACTAATCTGGTTACCAGCATCTGTACAAGATGACACACTCCAAGTTGTGATAACCTCATGGTGGCGTACGACTGCTGCTGGATCAGGATACAACTTATTCGGGATGTGGGTTTACTTATGTCCGCTTGCGATTAAAATCATCCCACCAGGTTTTATGTGATAAAGAAGAAGCAGCTACACGAACATGTAGCTGGAATAGTCTGTCTGCTAAAAATAGGCACATCAGCAAACCAGCTTTCATTTTTCAGGACATTTACTTGGGTCTTTCCTCTTTTCTTTGTGTGTTTTTTGTCCAGTCATCCTCGCAGATCTTGCCTCTAACCACCTGGCCCCATGATTCAGTGCTTCTTTTTGAAAACAGGCGGTGCTGATGGTGGTTGGAGGGTGGCTGCGTGTCCGTGTCACATCCGTTTGTCTGCGCCTGCCTCCCCCTCTCCTCCTTGAGGGCAAGGCTTTACTCTTGGGTTGCGTGGTGCATGTTTTACTTTTGTGTCTTCCATAAAATGAGGGCAAGTTAATCTCCTCAGGTCTGCCATGCGAGATACTGCAGCTCTCCGCTAACTGGGAAGGGTCTGTCGGTGAGCCGGGACCTCCTCAGGCCCCCTTTGTCTGTCGCTCTTACCAACTCTCTCCTGCTCTGTTCGGAAATAAGTGCTTTTCAGTTCCAGATTTTCTTGGCAACAATGTCTAAATGTGTGTTTGTTCTTGTCTGCGACCTCTGTCTGCTGAGGGTAGAACACGCTTTACATTCCTCATTAATCAGAGGACAGTGCACATATTAACTGAATCTTTTGCTTTCTCTGTTTTTGCCCCTTCCTGCTCTTTGTGTCTGTGGTAGACCTGGGCTCACCAAAGGGCATCCGCTTCTCTGAGGTAACAGACACGTCTGCCACTGTCCACTGGGTGACTCCAAGAGCCCGGGTGGACAGCTACCGGGTCACCTATATGCCCGCACATGGAGGTCAGTATCACAATGAGCACGGTGGAACAGAGAAATCTGGAAACCTACTTCTTCGTGACATTTGACCCAAAACAATCCCCAAAAAGTTTAACTAAACCTTAGTAAACAGAGAAACTGACAGAGCTATGCTAACTCACAACTATGTTAAAGCCCCAGTGTGTAATAATAACTCCCATCTAGTGGTTTGCTAATTAAATGCAAACATCCCAGATCTTTGGAGTCTCGCTGTTTAAGCACGTTTCGAGCACAAATGTCACAAATGTGAAAATGTCATCATTTTATAGAAGATGGAGTTAGTGCTTCCCGTCAGGTGACGATCTAATTCTGTGCCCTCCATGTATCTGCTACCATGCTACTGCTAAGAGCTAATGTCATCGTGTGAAATCGTTTTTCAAGACCTGTACACTCAGAGATGACCTAAAGTAGTGAGAGGAAGGGTAGTTAGTGGACCTGTTGGCTCTGCAAGAGGAAAGTCCTGTGCTGTAACCATAGCAACGAAGCTTTTCCGCTGTAGGCTAACAGATTAGCCATCTCTGGCATTTTATATCACATTTGACAGTAAATGATGGGACCAAACATGAGGATAAAGTAGCTGCTGGACCATCTTGCCCTGTTTCTAACATAGAGCAAAAACAAACTTCACTTTTAGATTGAAGGAACGTACCTGTCCAGCAGGAAGCTGCTAACTCCGCATCAGTCCTCATGTCCCTCTCCATCATGGATTATTTCCATCGGGTAGCTATAACAATGTAGACTCTCCTTTTCTCCCGAGTATTAATCATTTTTCTTTTCTGTTATTTTTCCTCTTTCTCGTGGGGTAAAAAGGATGGATGGTCCTCATTCAATAATAAACAACAGGTTGAACGGTTCATTGTCGTCCACTTGTCTCTCCTCTTCCTCCTCCCCCTCCCCAGACAACACCCGGGGACACACAGCTAAACGTGTCGGGCTAACAAAGTTTGGTCCCTTTTGGCTTCTGCATTCAAAGATGGCGATGCAACATGGCAGCTTTCAGTGGTGTATGCCGCCTCTTATGTAGCCTGTTTATAAATAACTCGTTCTAAGCTACAAGAGCCCTTTCATTTGGATATGATTGTGATTAGACTAAGATAAAATACGTATTTATGAAAGTGATTTTTGCAAATACAGTATATCCAAACCAAAAGAAAAAATAGTTACATATTGTACCTTGAAAGATTCCATGAAAAGATTAAATGATTACAACTCTTCCAATAATCACCTTTGTAGTTAAAATCAAGCTAGACTGGATTTCCAGCTAATCTATGACTTTACAGCCATCAGATCATTTTTATCTGTTTCCTCTTGGCAATATTCCCTGCAGTCATAGACTGATGCTGCCCCCTAGTGATTATGTGCAACCATGTCTTCCAAAAGAGGGATTGAATGGACAAAATTAGATTAATTCCAAAGCAAACCAACCTTATGTTAATTTTTTTTTTTGGACCCAGTTTAGACAAAGCATAACTCATGATGAAAGTTTTTAGTATGATGACATTTTTATAATTATAACAGATGGAAATGGGCATGAAACATGACTTTCATGTTAGACATGAGCCTTTTTCTCTCTCATCTTAATCAGTTCCATAGTGTTCTAATATTTTATCACAAAATTTACCAAAATAAAAGGAAAATAAATCCATGCATGCTCAATTATATTAGAAAAAAAAGAAACATAGCATGCTTTCATGGCAAAACTCAATTACTGCTTTTTAAAGAATGATATAGTTAAAGATAAATGGCAGATAGAGGTGTGGGTTTTCAAAAATAAATACATAGATATACGTTTAGTCAAAAGTTGTACGACAGATATAGTGCCATAGCAAGATGCTGAGACAAAACATGCTAAATATTAACTGATTCTCTTTAAAGGAGAACTTCAGTGTGGAAAAAAAGCATGTTTTTAGGGCGAACTTAGACTCAGAGACAATTGCCCAATACTTATCATTAGCTGGGCTGCTAGCTGCCTGCCCAGCTACATACTGGAGCGATCTTGAACTTTCCTTTTCTCATCACTCCCATGTATGAGAGGAAAGATGACAACAGACCCCAGGTAAAAAAAAAGCGAAGTTCTCCTTTAACTATTTAATAATCAGATTAGCAATAATGAAAGAGCCCATAATGGCTTTGTAGGAAATGTACAGACATATAAACCCTTCATTTAAGCTTCCTCCAGATTCATTTTGACTATATTCTTTTATGATCCACTTTGGACTTAATGTGCCAACTGAGAAGTTAAATTTAATGGCGAGCACATCTGCTTTATAGGATGGGAAAAGAAAAAAAAAGAAAAATGCTTGAAAGGGTCAGATTTCATTTGTACATGGCAGCGCTATTTAAATTAAACAACCTCTGATGGGAAGTGCGTTAACGAAAATAAGTTCTCATCCGGCCTCCTTTTCATATGAATCATGAAGTTTTTCAACCTTCAGGCAACGCCAAGACGCTGACAGTGGACGGTTCCGAGTCCCAGACCGTGCTGCCCAACCTGACACCCGGGGTCACGTATGAGGTCACCATCGTTGCTGTCAAGAGCCAGCGGGAGAGCGAGCCTGGATCTGACAGCGTCACAACGGGTAACCAACGTCATTAAACATCCACAAGCATACAACAACACACAGCCATGTTTATTCAAAAGTGAGCTAAACCGACTTATTGGCTTTTTATAAAAGATAAGCCGCGTTCCGATCGCACTGCAGTTCCCTTCTAAGTGGACTTCGAAGGGTGCACAGTCATCTTAACTGAGGTTCCAAACC
>JBBDHI010000012.1:25420590-25431253 GCA_037177115.1 Craterocephalus stercusmuscarum | reverse complement strand
AATATCTATCGATCTTTCTATCTATCTATCTATCTATCTATCTATCTATCTATCTATCTATCTATCTATCTATCTATGATTTGTTATATCTTTGTGTTGCTGATTCATGGACAGGTATGGTGAAGTGTGTACCTCTGGTTTATGATTGTTTGCCTGCTTCTTGATGTGCTTTCTTTTGCCTTCATGGCTGTATTGTATTTATATGATGACATTTCAGGTGGTTTTGGAGGTAGAGATTGGTGGTGTTATCTTGCAGAGTTGCAACGTTGCCATGGCACCGGTTCCAGATAATGAAACCTTGTACATCATCATCAAGTCTAAGCCAAAAAAGTTCCTCTGCTCCTTTTTCAGCACCAGCTATTCTGAGCTATTCTACTCTGCTTTGTTCATTTTTTATTTGTTGTGTTAACATGTGCGTATGAACTGAGATTGTGTTTTTGTTTTTTTTTCAGTAGCACCTCAGAGCAGGTTGTACTTAAGTTGATCTGATAATTGACTTAGATGCAGACCACTTTAGTTACAGACAATCCCTACCTGTGGAAGTAAGAACATCTAGAACCCATACCCCCCCCGGGTACTTGTCCTCGGTTTTACAGGCGGAAAGGTTGCATTTTTCTTTGGGATTTTAAGAAGAAGTGGTCATTTAGCCATCCTGCTGGTCTCCAGTATCCACGCTGAAAGGATACATGACCATAACTCTTTGTTCCCTAAAGAAAACACACACCTTACATCTGCAAAATGAAGAGGAGGGGCCAATTGATGGATCCAAGGGGAGGAATTGGAACGGGGCCCAGATCTCTGCAGCAGCACTGGAGCCCTCCACACACTGCAACACTTCCTCGTTCACTGAAGAGAGAAATCGTTTGCATATCTGTGTGCACAGTTTCTAAATCTTGGCTAAATTTAAGGCATGCAAATCCCATCTGTGCACACTAATCGCACATTCATAGGCATGAATTATTAATCTAAAGAAAAAAAAACAACACTGACTAAATTACCCAGCGCTGTTTTCATGCTTTCCTTCCGCTGACTGGGGCTCGGCTCTGTGATGCCCCGTTGTTGTAGTCGCTCTCAGAAGAGGTCAAACACTCCTTGACTCAGCGCCAGTGGTAAACTAACGAGTGCGATGACCATCCCACACATGGAGTTTTTTGTGTTTCTGTGTCGCTACAACTTCATCCATCATGGTGATGGTGAACAGCCAAATCCGCCCACATCGAGAGGATACTGTCTGAAGTGACCAATAAGCAAAGAGCCGAGTGGAGAGGAGGAGCTGAACTCTGCCCAGCAGTGGAAAACCTGCACAAGAGTTTCCCCACTATTCCAGTTCTAAGACAAATGAGGACAATGTCTGTTCTTTGTTACAGGAAGTGATGTCAGTGGAGGAGGAGTCCACTTCCTGTTACTGCCTGATGGACTCCACCAGCTGCCACCTGCTGCTGGACCAGCCTGGTTCGTACGCCCTGGTGGGTGAGCCCCTGACACAGGCTGCGGTCAAGAGGCTGAAGCTGGCTGTGTTTGGGAGCATGGAGGCTGGCTCCATGAGCTACAGCCTGCGGGTTTACTGTGTGGACGACACACCACACGCCTTTCAGGTGGGTGGTGCAGGCTTCCAGACTCATTCGTCAGTGTCTGCTTTATTTACTTTGCACATTTTTAAAATCCCTGGTTTTCCAAAAAAATGCTGGCCAGAGAAACAATGAAAACAATAATATAATAAAAACGTAATAAAGCATAAAAATAATTTTAAATAAATGTCAAGCTCACCTGGGTTTACAAACCAGTGCAAAGAAGTATAACTTAAAAGCACAAAGTGTCTTAGCAGCAGCCACTTAAGAGGCTCTTTTATCCGTTTATTAACTGTAAGTCTAGAAAGTCTAATCTCCAGAAGGAACCATTCGATAGACCTCAAAACTCTAACCGAAGCATGCTCTCACAAATAAGATGCAGCCATGTATAGTAAATAAGGGCTTTTAATGCAATTAATAAAGTCTTAAGCTGGATCCTAAAACTAAGGGGAGGAGCAGCAAGCACAAGGTAGATGTGATCATGGCGTCTCCTCCCAGGCAGCATATGTTCGGAGTGGGTTGCAGATGATGAGGAATCGGCTGGTTGCCAGGTTGAGATCAAACCGGACATAATAAGCAGGTGATTCCTTATTTATTCTTCTCCAAATATTTTCTAGGACAGATCTAGCTTTTATAAGCAGTCTCAAAGACAAAAAACAATTTTCACCACAGAGATAATGTGCTGATCGAATTTATCAAAATTCACACCAAGCTTTTGGGCATAAGGCCGACTGTAAGCGGTGAGGGGCCTAAGGACGCTAATGGCACCATTTAATAAGGTGGGTTTATTTCAATTATCTTTTCACTCACATCCAGGAAGTTCAGCATCCCATCTTTAAGTGCTTTAGGCAACAAAGAAATTTAGTTGAAGACTCTGAACATAAATGTGCACATCATCTGCATAGCGGTGATATGCTGTTTGAATATGTACCCCACAGGCATGTAATCTAGTCTTAAGGAGTCATTTTATGGCTTTTCTGGCCTTTGGCTTCCTCATGCTTGGACTAAAAGGTTAATTGCCAGGGCAAAGCTAATTTAATGGTTAGACACCAGTTTAACAATGACTGCTGGCTCTCATGCTGAATATACTAGTTGCATTGTGGTCCATCACTTCTTCATCGGGAGCTTTTTCTTAGTATACACATACAGTAGCTGCTATTAGCTACAGCAGAATATAAGAAGTTACTCTCTTTCTTCACTTTGTCCAACAATATCTGGGAAGTCCATTCTATGCAGAACAGGAAGAAATCTGTGTTCTGCACATGAATGAGGACATGAAAAAGCAAAACAGATCCCAAGTACATCAAATTAGATTGTTGTTTCAGCTATTGTACAGTCTCAGGCCAGTTTAGATAAAAAGTGTGAACAGGGCAAACAACTCAATTTACCATAACCAAACTACTTGGATGATAAATCACAAATGCACATTAGTTCACTTTCTGTTCAGACATCATCAGATCTGTGCACGTAGCCGCATCTATGTAGTTCATTTTTAGTGCGAGTGCCTGATAATGGTCCTCCTTCCAATACTGCAGCGATTCTGTAGCTGCATTCACCTTTTGCTTTTAATTCCGAATCAGCTTAACTTTTATTAGCCCATCCAGCTCTGAAAACTACAGAAAATCTTCTTTTTTGGGGGGGTGAGGGGGTTGTATTTTGTCAGCAGAAAGTGGTCCAAATGAAAACTTTCAGGGGGGAATGTGGATTATCCAGATTAATGCCTTATTTTTTCACATTCTGGTAAATAACAAACTTAACTAAACCTATTTTTCTGTTCCAGACCCTCAAAGTGAAGCTGAACGAGTTAGACTGATTAGACTTATATTAGCTTATATTGGCCATTTAGGTTGGGTTGACTCATTTTCCCATCAAATTCAGGTAAAAAACTTTTTTCAAATGCCCCCAAAACTTCTGCACACGGCCCAACATATGAGTGTGTAATGGCGGTTTTTCTGGCTGGAACAGAAAGGTGCTCCACCCCTGCTTTTAATAGACAGACTGCTGTACTGTAATCACTGCCATTCAAATGTTAATCAATCTTTTTTTTTTATCTGGTGTGACTTGATTATCCTTCAGCCGCCTACTGTTATCGGCTGTTTGAGCAATAAACATCAGGGAAATCAAAGCACCTTTGGTCTCCAGAGAGATTTTACGAACAGAGGAGCTGAGCCGAGCAGAGCTGTACCGAGCACGGCGGTGAACCTGCTGACTAACTCTTCCTCCCGACCTCCTCTCTGTCACATCGCAGCAGCTGGCGTTAACATGCGTTCTGGGTTTTCTTTATGAATTCCCAGCCTGCTGAGCAGATGCCAGACTTTTGCACGTCCCTCGGGCCCCTGGCTGCTTGCAGCAGAGCTCTGCTGTTTGTTTTCCGAGCTCCGGCACAAAGTCAATCACAGAGCGGTTCGGGATCAACTCTGCCTTCTCTGATGCAACACAAACCTTTGGAAGGAGACATTTACTTCGGCTGAAACTAACCGAGTTCACGCTTCTGCATGTCGCTGCTTTTACATCTTTAAATTAGCTGACAAATGTTTATGCTTTTAAGATTATTGTGTGTTTTAGCAGAAAAGACAGAGGTGATGTATTTTTGCTTAGGAGTGAGCTAAATATATTCCCCTCCAACAGAAGGTCCATGTCCAAGGACACAGCTTGGAGACGAAGTTAAAGATATTGTGGATAAAAGCTTTCCGCCTGGAAATGCAATTCCCATTAGTATTCCTTTGGCAGATATTACCGCCCAGCATAGATGCTGCCAGAAAACGCTGTTCCCCACTTCCTTTACTCTTTAGTCCTGACAAAGAACCACTACTGAACTGTAACACCAACTGAACGTAGTCCTTTCTTTTGGAAATTATGGAGAACATTAGATATAGCAAACAGCAAATGAGGTAGGGCTGACAGGAGCCTTCACAAATAGCATCATAACAGCCTCAGATGAGAGAACATCACATCTCCAAGGGCCTGTTCCGCCTGGCTGATTTGTGAAAACTACTTATAGTCAAATTGCCAATAGCGCCAGGCGGCATACTGTTCCCTTAATGATTTAAACTTGCAATTTCCAGATCGATTTGCACAGTCCTCATGCATGGGTCACCGGCGCAGCCTCCCTAATGAGGAGTTTTCAAGTGCCAAAATGAACGCCAAACAAGACGATTTCATCTTTGCAATTTCTGCTTGAATGTTTCACATGAAAGGGAAATCACAGAATTCACAAAAAGTAGACTTAATACCAGAGTTGAGTGAAAATGCATTTATTTATGTATTTGTTACCAGTTTGAAAAGGTTTTAAACCATATGAATCTACTAAATAAAACCTGACTGAGATAAGAGCTGAGAATTGTTATAAAAATCCAGCCAGTGTCTTATTTTTACTTTTTGCCAAACCTGAGAAGTAAGAGTTAGTTTACACCGTAGTGTTTCTCTTCTTTAATTATTTGCACATTCTTAAGCTTTTGTATTTGAATGTATTTTGTTTAAAGTGATGATATCAGCAATGCCTATAAGCATTTAGTTCCTACTTATGTCCACGTAGTAAGATTCCAAGTAGCGAGTTTTTTGATATTTGGTTGTTGTTTCTTTTGGAAAAATGAAATAATCTGTTTGTCAAAATAACAAAAAATGTATTTCTTAATGGAGCTATACCTGATATTATTTTGATCTTTATAAGAAAAATGGTTCCTACACGGTATATGATGTGGTAAAAGGGGTAGGTCCATATAAATGAACGACTCATTGTTTGCGCATATGTACAAGTCCAGGCCATTTTAGTTAGCTAAAGCAGCTAGTTACGGAAGTTAACTGCATCGGCAGAGAAAGAGAGCATTACGCCAAAGCTAGAAATTTGCCGCTATTGCTAACTAAAATGTCCTGGACTCGTACATATGTGTAATCAATGAGTCATTCATTTTTATGGACTTAAAAGGGGTAAGTCCCACTTCCGCCTTTTTACTACATAAAATACCGTGTAGAAACCATTTTTCTTAGAAAGATTAAAATAATATCAGGTATAGCTCCTTTAAGGTCCGAGAAGTCAATCAGATGTCTTATTTAGTCAAATCAATAATCCGGATATCCACAGAAATTTCATGTAATAGATTTTATCGTTATAACATATTATCTGGCCAAGAGAAACAGTCATTTTTGCCATTATTGCTAAAAATTATATTTTATAAATAACAAAATCCCTAATATAGTTCTAACCTTCTGGTAAATCATTATATTTTAAATGCATAAACAGTTGGTTGGCTTTGCACCTACACTGCATATTGTAACATTTTATTGCCACTTGGGGGCAGTCTCTTTTAGCAGTTCTTCCAATTAAAGCTAGAAGTCTGAGAGGACAAATGGTGCGTTCCATTCTGATTGCACAAACATAATTGTTTGGTTGTGACATGAAGCCAAGTAGCTAAAAATGTCTAGTGTAGCTTTTGTGATCTTTTGTGACATTCCTTCAGTTTTTACTATGGAGGCCCTTTTGTTCACGGCATTTTCTAACCAGTTTGCTTTAAAGCTTAATTTCATATTCAAGATGAACATCTTTCATCTTCATGTTAGCTTTATGGTTGCCAACATGTTAGCCCATCTGTGATTGTTAAAAAGTGTTGTATCAGGTACTGAAAAAAAGTAACTCACTTCAGTTACTAATTAGTAACTCAGTTACTTTGATGATGACTTTTACCAAAAAATATTGCGGTACTGTTAAAAGTAGCTTTTTTGTTACTTTCTTAAAATAACATTCTTAAAAATGCTCCCATTAATATCTGTATAACTTCATTTCAGAGTGTTATAGTGGTAAAGTAAAATATAACCTCAAACATGGAGTCATTTTCAACATCAATGCATTTGATTCAGGCTATCAAATGATTTGGAAATAGATAGACAGACAGACAGACAGAGCATTCATTCATTTTCTGCAACACATGGTCCAGTTCAGGGTCGTAAGGTGGCTGCAGCCTATCCCAGAAATTAGTGGGCAAGAGGCGGGGTACAACATGGACAGGTCACCAGTCCAGCACAGGGCCACACAGAGAGACAGACAATCATTCACACACACACACACACACACACACACTCCCAGTGCACTTTCTCTAACTCTTTATATATTTTTATGTACATATTTCTTTGCTTAATCGCAGGCATTGCGACTCTGTCTCTCTGTCAAGTGAGGGTGTGTGACTGTGCGTGTGTGGATAGGTGCAGGTGTTCAGGTTCAGACGGCGACCATGGTAACCAAGGAAAACAAGCTGTGTTGACTAGATTTCCAGGGACAAAAAAAGAGACTGTTGCATTTCCTGTTATGCACCCTGAAGTTGTTGCTTTATTGCAGACAGCTCTGAGAGAACCTGGAAGGTTTTAAAAAAGGAGAATACGAAACCCAAATAAACAACTACACAACCTTTAAGGGACCCCAGGAAGACTAGCGGCCATTAAATGGGCAGCTAACAGGGATCCCAAGAAAAAAATAAACCTGCAAACTGCGACTTCATAGAACAACAGACCCAAAGTCGCTAACAAGTGGACGATGCAAACCTGCTCGTTAAATATAGCAATCTTTCACTATAAATATTTCCTTATCTATCTCTTTTTTAAGGGCAGCCATGTGAAGTTTCTTTTCTACATGGCAGGTGAAGTAGGAAGAAAATCAAAGGAGTTAAACTATAGTACTGTATATGATGCACCTTTTACTCACACTTGGATCTTTTTTAGGGATATAGCTCTAATAGATGGCAAAGATCTACGCTTCCGTGAACCCATCTAGAGTAGTGATAACCTTATTCCCTCCAGAGTTCCTCCCTGAAATGATTGTAGTCTCACATCAGAATTTATGATAACTACACGACCCACAGGGCAAAATGCATCAGTGTTATCATATCATAGCATTATCATAACATTTCTAAAATCTGCAAGCTACAAGACCTTTACACCTGCTTTCTAAAACCCTAACATATGCTCTTCTATTAGATGAACATCTCGTAAATTCTTACAGAGGAGGGAGGGGGTGGAAGGTGGGGGTTACATCTCAGACTGTCACAAAAGAAAATCAAGTTCGAGCCCCATCTGACCAAAGACAGCCCAAACACATGTTCATTTCCTACAGATAAGAAAGATAAGTCTTACGTACCGTAGTAAGGCTGTAAAAATTAATATGTTAATGTTAATGGATTTGTTTGTGGACTTAACCTTTTTTAACACATGACCCATTGGATATATCACACACTTAGGCGCTCAGTTGTCTCATCTGACATTTTAACTCACAGTTAGTGGTGTTAATGCAGCAAGTTGGTGTGTGACAATCACCAAGAAAACAAGAGGACGAAGAAGAAGTTGTTGCATCTACGTGTTGGCTGGTTGTGACCCGAGCGGGATGGAAGAATCTGAAGAATCTGTTGGCCTGTTTAGGAAGAAAGTTTGGAAGCTAAAAATAAAACAAAGATGGGATGATCAGTAAATCACATGCCAACTGCCGACAGAGCAAAAAGGAGTTTTCATTACAATCCCAACGGCAGCACGCATTTGTTGATTTTATTCTCTAACAGTCATTAATCCACAGCGATGTTGTGATGAAATTCATTTGACAATGAGAATACATTCCAGTCCACTGGTCCAAGAGCAGACAAGCAAACAGCTTTTCTCTGTTATCCTACCAAAAACTGGAACAAACTGCTATTGCAGATGAAGTTATCACCCAATGCGTAGACACGTTTAAATCCAGGATAAAACTTTTCCCTCCCGTGCACATAACTTCTAACTTATCTAGACTGCTGCCTACTTTTCATATATTTGATTTTTTGCATGTTTTCACCGCAATTGTCAGATTTTCGCTCACACTTGTAATTCAGATTTTTTTTCTGTTTTTTACTTTTAAACGCTCCTTCTGCACCCGTCTGTAACGCTTTTAATGTGTAACATAAACCACTTTGGATGTGCTTGTACATTAAATGTGTTATAAAAATACACTTCCCTCATATAGTTACAGGTTGGAATACATTCAACAAAAAAAAACGAAACTACAAAGAATAAAAAATCTATCTGACAACATCTGGGCCCATATGAGCACTTCACACAACTTGGACCTCTCTTCTGCAGGATTTCAGGTTCGTGGTTGGCATTACAGCGTCTCTCAGCTGGAAAAAATCATCTAAATATGTGTTCAGTCCACTTCAGTTCACATGTGAGACTGTGATCACGACTCCCAAGTAACCAACAGAAAAGCATTGCCGCTCGCTTGCAAACAGCATAGATGAAGAAGCAGGAGGCAGAGGATGATCTCACATCCATGTAGTGTCACATCTAATGTTCATCTTTCATCTGCCTCTCACCGACACTTGATTGCTTTCACACTTACAGCAAAGACAATATGAGAGGTGCTGTGGGCATGCCCTTCTAAAGCACTCATGTAAACACATATTCATTGCATGCACAGTCTCTCAGGATCAATCAGCATGGCCCGCCATTAGTCACAGCTCCGCTCTCCGTCTCCCCCTTTAGTAAGCGTGCCGGCTGCAGACAGACGGGCCGCGCGGCCCGGCATTCAGCAGGACACTGAGCAGTGATGACAGATGAATACCTGCAAGCCACTATCAAAGTGCTCTTTCATCATCACAAATTCAATTTGGGAGATGGACGCCTGCCCCCGAGCAGCCCTCCCCTCCCCTCCCCTCCCCCCCTCCCAACGCTCCGGCTCGGCTTGCATTACGTGGAGGCTTCAATCCGTCATGTCAGAGCTGCAAATGCGATGCTAATGCCACGGCGCAACTTGTAGGATTTGTTCAGCGGAGCCTGGATGTCACTTCATGACAGCCGGCTTCTGTGTTAATATTTGAGATGAGTCAATTAGTGGATGTGACGGAGGAAAGGATTAGCAGCAGGTGTTTGTGCTGATATGCAAAGGTAGTGTACCTTCAAAGGAGAGGAGGAATTGTGCGTCTTTTCTCTCCTGCAGTGTTCTCAGTCCTTCAGGTTTTTGCTGTTTGTCTTACTGTGGCTTTCTCTCCTTTCCTTCTCTTTCATTTTCCTTTCTTTCTCATTCTGTTATACCCACTTCTTTATGTCCTTTCCTTACATTTCCCATCTTTTCCTTCCCATTTTTTTATTTTTCCATTTGCCTTCCGGACATTTCCTTTTCCTGCTTTCCCATCCTTTCATTTTCTCATTTTTCTCTTTTTCCCTCCTGCATTATCCTTTACATTTTTTTTTTCTTCTTGTTGTCTTTTCATCGCTCTTTCATTGCATTCCATTCCTCTCCTTGGTCATCATCTTCCTCTCCTCCTCAGGGAGTGGTGGCCGCAGAGAGGACTAGAGGGGGTCAGCTCCTCGAGGAGCCAAAGATGCTGCCTTTCCGAGCGAACACTTTCAGCCTCCAGGTGTCGATCCAGGATGTCCCACAGTTTCTGTGGAGCATCAAACCCTTTACCACATGTCAGGTAAGCATGAATCCCTCACGATGTAACAGAACACAAACTATATCTAAGTGCTTTTTTCTAAAAGAAATAGTTTAGAATAGTAAAAAATAATCTGACTTTAATGAACATTTATAGGTTCAATAATGTCCCAATTTTTTTATGGCTGGACTGTAGTTTCACTGATTCCCATCAATAAGCTCAGCAGTAAATTTTTCGCCTGCTCTGACAGCAGGCGTTGGCCCTGTTGGACCTCTTTCAGAGCTCTTTTTAGGGGAGAAAAGTAGGTAATTATTTCTAAGTGTCTCCTGAAAAACTGCTGATTGGTTCAAGTCTGAAAAAGAGCCATTTGAAAAGTAAGACGGCAATTTATCAGAAGTAAATGCTCGCAGACTGCTGCCATCAATCATGTAAAATTTGCCATTCAGGCTGTAACAACACGAAGCAGCACAGCAATATTTTTTTCTTCCTGTGTCGCAAATCCACAAAATTTCAGCTTGATTGTTTTTTTTTTCCCTTTTAATACTGGAAATGATGTTTTTTTTTTTTTCTATTCTGTATTACACTGTTATACTGTGGGTTATTTTACAGTTGAATCAGTCCCTCTGGGATTTAGCAGCATTTTTAGATCATTTAGTTAGTTTTTGAACCTGATTTTGGGAAAAGTTTCTTCAAAGGTTCCTGTAAATTTTT
>JBBDHI010000012.1:25137823-25148096 GCA_037177115.1 Craterocephalus stercusmuscarum | reverse complement strand
GTAACTTGAGTTTCCAGCTTGAGCCATTGCTGCCGGAAATAGAGTTCCCCTACGATTACGTATTTCCGGTCAAAAAACCAGGAAGTGTGAAAAAGGTCTATTAGCCCAGAAAGGGTATTGATATTTTTGACTGAAATTGGAGCCATTGGCAATGATACCAAAAATAGCAGTAATTTGTACTACCCTTATTTTTATGATTGAAGCCATGTACTCAGTTCTTTCTCATGCCATCTTCTGATAAACAATAAACACAAAGCATTGAGTGGTGTGATGCTGTTAGCTTTGCCGATCATAAATAGTTGGATTCTTGTAAGATTAACTAGATTGTAAAACAATTACTACAAATATACGCCATCATTATTCCAATTTCTGAAACTTTCAGAATTCCCTGTTTACATGCGTGAACAGACAGAGGTATACATGATAATTGTAATGACTTGGAATTTCCCGACCCAAACAGTGCTGCACGGAGAACATCATGACGTAAATCTGCACCATTTTCCACTTCTTCCTGTTTCCATGGTAACAACAATAACAGAAGTCGGTTAATAAACTATCCGGGACCGTTAACAGTTGCTTTTTGCTAGCGCTTTGGTGTGGAAATGGGAAATGGAGCCAAAGCTGTGCCATACTCATCCACACTTCCCGTTTCCACCAGTGCCTCCACCAGTGGGTTATTGCTCTTATTCCGGTTATGAAAGAGTTACTGGCTGCATGTAAACGCAGGAAAAACTGTGCTGGAGACATGATATCAGATGTTTCCCAAGAGCTGAAATGTCATTCTTCTGCTGTGTGATAAAACGTACAAAGCAGAGGTTGATGCCTTTTCACCTCCCTGACTGTGTTTTTCAGCACCCATTAATGTGAAATATCTGCTCTGCTCTTTCATTTTTCTCCTAGTTTTGAAATGCCTCCTGTGCATCTTTGCAAATGGGGTTGATGTGAGCTGCTGCTGTGGAGAAGATGTGGTTCATCACAGGGCTGTGATTTAGCAGAAACCCTTACTTCATGGAGAGCAGAGCCCGGTGAAATGAGGGTGGTGGCCCAAAGGTACAGTTCATATCTGAGGGCAATGAACCACCTGAAAATGAAACCTCCATTAAAAGCTGCTGAAAAAAGAAGCTACCCTCAGCCACAGCTGATGAAGGAAACAGTTTCAGATCAAACAGAACTAAAGCTCTGATAATTAGAGCCAGTCAAGAAATGCACATTTCTTGACTCTGTTTCAGGGTTAAAGAAAGTCTGGTTTAATGCTGGAGTTGATTCTGTTAGAATATCAAAACACCTAAACAAAATGGGTCGTATTTAGTAAACAGTTTAAGAGAAGAAATGCCTCTAAGCGCCGCTTTGATAATTCCAACACATATTATCTAGGCTAGACACGTTGCGCAATTTTGTATCACAGCAAGAGGTAACCGCTTGAAAAGTGTTGGACTGTGGGGAGCTCTTGTTGCCTGGATGTCGGAATGTTCCAAAAGAACGAGAGTGGGATGTAAAATCACTGTGAGTTTACAAAGTTGTCACTTGTTTAATGCTGAGGTTTGATCCAGCATTCATGATAGAGATTCACTCTGACATGCGCACTGGAATTTAAGCCAGGCAGGTGTGGTGAAGTAAGCATCCATGTGATTTTTGTAGAAAGATGAGCAGTGTTGCACAAGCTGTCAGTAGTTTTAATGTTATGGCTGACTGAGTGTGATGGCGAAAATGAGTGTGAGATGCTGGGTTTCACACAGAATCAGGTCTCACACACATTCCTAAACTGTTAACGAGCTTCTGTGAATTTGTAACTTTCAAACTTGTGCAAAGTGCTTCATGTCAGTCTGAAAAAGTGGTTTGAGATCTGCAAAGAAACGTGCATCAGACTCAGTTATCCCATCCAGTGTATGAATGAATGTTGTCTTTCTTCTTTTCTCCATTCGTTTAGCAGACACAGCTGAGTAGACCGAGTCTGGTACTGGAGACAAGGAGGGTGAAGTGCCTTGGGCAAGGACACAACAACAGTTAGCTGGATAGTAGGATTCAAACTGCCAACCTTCTGGTCATTGGGCGATCTGCTTCGTCACCTGAGCCACTGTCGCTCGTTCTTGGCAGTACAGTTTCATTATACCTGGTGCACTCTATTTCCTCTCATTTTTCTCTCCTTCATCACTAAATTTGATTGTTATGAAAGAGTTTGCAGCCAATCAGATAATAGGAAAGTTTTTCAAATAACATGGGTCTCCCATCCCAACATGCAACCTAATAGGGGTACTCAAAATGTAGTTTTTCTTCAGAATCGAGATTCTCACTCATTCTCATTCTCATCAAGATTCTGAATCGTTTCAAAATGTACAAAAATTGATCATTTAAAAGACTTGGGGCCTCATGACCTTTCACACTAAAAGCTGGCGTAGCGGCAAAATGAGAAAAGTGCGCCGCACAAAAAAAATCAGATGTATAAAGCCGTGCGCATGCATGAAGCCACGCATTCTTCCTTTATACATCCCAATCTGTGTAAAATAAAAAGCACCTGCCGACCGCCCATGAATAAATATGCAAATCAGTAAAAATACATTGCAGGCTTCCAAATGTTGTCCAAACAACCACGGCAAAGGCACTAAGAAAGACGAAGAAGAGGAATTTCACTGGATTAGAAATAGAGGTGTTGGTGACCGAGGTTGAGACAAGCAAAAAAAAAGGTCACCTTAAGAAAATTAACTGAATGGATTAGAAAGTTAAATTATATTGTTGAAGACTGGTCACACACGAATAATAAGGATAAAATGCTGTGAACAGTTCAAAATGTCGCATTGAATGCAATAAATAAATAAATGAATAAAATAAGAATTGGGTTTCTTGAAGCCAGCCATCGCCCACAGCCCCTGCTTGAATTCTGTTCCCACCACTACTATTCAGCAGTATAAAGGAATCACGTGTTGAACCAGGCCAACGTGCCACTATTGTTGTGAGGCACATTTGCGCATCACAAATTAGCTGCACATTTACTGAATAAAAATGCTTCCGGTTTGCAAAAGCAAATACATTTTCCAGAGGGTGCCCTTAATGCAATATTAGTGCGGTCTACAGCCCCGATTACATTTGGAATTCGGCTCCTTGGTGCAAATTGCATTTTGGTGTTTGCCTGTTCAGCCGTTGCATAAGGGAATTTCACATAACGGGGCAGAATGAGCCCGTCCCGTATAGCTGGCATGGCTTGGCTCAGGGACCACTGCAAATCCCCGACCTGTCAGCCAACTCTCGCCTGAATGTTCCAGTTAATCCCAGGGTGGAGAGAACTTGAACCGGCACCGGCGAAGAAATACTGTTTACATCCGATGGCGATCTTCCTTTTATTTATTTAATATATTCATATATATTAATTCATTCTTCTGAGGTGTATGTTGTTCTATGAGGATAAATGGCTTTAGTTTCATCGTGTCAGTTTAAACAACAAAATTTTAAAACCATTAAAAAAAACATTGCCTTAGAAGCTTGTTTGGTTGAATAACAGTGAATGAAGTAAAATTTCGAGGTAATTAGGTGAGCTCTGGTGCTTTGTAGTTTGTTATTGATCACTGAAAAAGTTTGCGTGGCTGCTGCACATTTTCACGGCAGCTAAAAAGCACATATACGGAAACTTTCACGCCACGTTCATTTTTATACATCCCGAGTTGTGCTTAAAATGATGCGCTGCACATTTTCTGTGCGGACGCACGCTTTATACATGAGGCCCTTGGACATTATTTGCTTGACTACTTTCAAAGCTTCTGCCAAGTGACTGACATGTTCAACTTTGCAAAGTTAGCCAGCGGAGTACGGAGTGAATTCGCCCTTTTGTACATAAGAGGCTTGATACGTAAGGTGAGGAAAACTTGATATGCAGGTTGATACGTCACAAACTACTAACCATTGTTAGGATGTCACAATTCACATTTATTGACAGCATTAAACGCCGCAATAAATTCATCCTTAAACCTCAACATCTTCACTTGCAGCTTCTACACAGAATGAAAACAAATAACAGAACAGCCACATTCAATCTGTGTGAGTTGCAGAAGAAGCACGTTGGAGTGGAGAAGTACCGCAGAGGAAGAGTTACTGTATTCCTCTTGAAAAAAACAGATTAAGTCATCCATATCAGATATCTTTAGTGTGAAGGGAAAAAAAGACCAAGGTGTCACTGTGGCCTAGGATGGCTCAGCAGCCTGTAATGCAGATGTCAAAAAGTTGCAGTGACAGTAACAACCATAAGCTCCCAACTGCAAGAAAAAACAACAGCTTTGTTAGGCAAAGTTAAGGTAAATGCAGTGTGACTGGGTTAGATGACATTAATGATTATTTAACATTGAAATAAAATTTAATTTACAGTTTTTTTTAATTATGTACAACTCAGGTTGGACTTAAAGTGCAATGCAATGAGTTAAACGGCATTCACTGATTGCTACGTTATGTTCTCTGTCTTTTTGCTGTTTCAGTATCATCTATGTTTCAGCTAAACTCCTAAAGGGCAGCAGGAAGTCAAAGATAGCTAGAAGTTGTTGAGGAAAGTTCAGCCATCTGCTGCTTACAACAATCTAGTTCTTTGCTTGGGGGGGGGGGGGGGTTCTGGAGCTGCTGCAGCTGATTGTCCAGAAAACAAAACAAAAAAAAAGCTACTGAAAATAATGGAAGATTCCTTAAATCTTCAACACAACACTGTGAGAAACAACAAACCGTGTTCAGTGTGAAGCTTTGTCAAGTCCAGTGCAAGAAAATAAAGTACGGATCATTCCTTTTAGCTGCCATCACTGTCTGGAGCAAGGCTTTATCTTCTAATGAATTATTATTGTTAGAAAGATAAAACCAAATAAAAACTACTGCACCATGGCAATTTCCCTCTGGGATGAATAAAGTATTTATCATTTCATTTAATGATTGTCATTCTGTATCATTTTAATTATTTCTTTAACAATGATCATGCCATGGAAAATAAAACAGAAGTGACTTTTAATGAACGTTAAAGCGTTATAACTTTTTCCAGGGCTTGGTGGCTCCACTGGTTGAGCATCCATCCCATCTGCTGCAGAGATTTCACTCTCTGCATGCCTTTCTGCTTATAAAGGTTAAATTAAGTTGAAAATTAAATACTAACTAAAGTGCTGTTGTACATGCTGCTATTGTGCCAAAGCCAAGCGCTTCTGGTTCACATGCGAGGATAGCGGTAACGTTCCAGCTGAGAGGCAACTTCTGACCAGACTGGTGAATACAGTTTAATCTAAAACAAATCCCTTTAATCTCACACAGATGCTTTAATTAGTCTGCCTGGGTGATGACATCCTGAATGTCTTATGTTTATTTATTTATTTTCAATTGTTATTTGTTCTCTGGTCTCTGGAATTGTTGCCTTGTAATACACTTATCGGTGGAGACCAGTCAGGATTTACTCTGCTCCTGTTGGCACAGCTTCCTTTTAACATGAAGGTCACTCTGTCGTGTGTTTGCGTGAGTGTGTGTGTGTGGCTAAGGCAGTAGCAGAGAGTATTGTGTCTGCCCTGCTTAGTGCTCCCCTGTTCGCTCCTCTTGGCAGCAATAGACTGCATTGTCCACAGCTATGTAGGGAGCAAGTCCTTTTTATCCTTTTTTTTCCCCTTTTTTTGTTGCAGGGATACCCTAACGCCTGACTGTCCTACTTCTTGTGTGTGAGCCTTAAGGGCCGTGCACACGAGTAGTGAGTGCTCCCTGCACTCCTGATTCAGCCCAGGCATTATACCGGGCTAAGCCGCGCCAGATCAGGCCAGTCCAGTCCCCTAAGCTATCGCCTCGAGGATCGTTGCAGCACTTTGACGCCGCTACTAGAAAGAAAACGCTGCGTCTCTGAACGGGCCGAGCGCATGGCAGCGGCAGCAAGCGACAGAGGAAAACAGCAGCGGTCTGAGGCTGTAAGACATCACACAGGCTGTTTTTGTTAGACGGCGAAGCGGGCTGGCTAGGACACGCTGCCTCACTTACACCAAGATGAAAATGTGTAGCACAGCACTGACAGCAAAGGGAATTTACTGCTTGCAAATCAAAAAGATTATTTTATTATGCTTCACATGAATACGAATGAGCACCCGCCCCCCTTCTCTCCTCTTCTCTTGCCTCCATTAGTTACATATTCAGTGAAGTGCATTGCAGCAGTATACCCTTCAATGCAAAACTCCGGTTTCTGGTATTTCCCTCTCTTCTGTCTTTAAATTGTGAGAAAAGAAAAATCCTGCCACACCTTCCTGTTGAGGTTCAGCATGGGTGTTGGGGTGATGGTAGCTCATGGGGTGGCAGAAACCGCAGCAATGAGGGGGAAAAAATGTTTAAAACTGTACTAATGAGAAATTTCTTCAAATCAGGTCACATTAGAGCTTTTTGTTTCCCGTTGCGCTGCCTAAGACTCAGAATTGTAGAGCTGTATCATGCCACAAGCATCCGTCAAACCTGTTTCACTGCGACTGACAGACAGGTAACACACACCGACACAGCTTCGTTAATTATATTTTCTGCAATTATTGCCCTGTTAATTCTGATTTAATTAACCATGTAATTATGGATCTGCCTTCTTTTTTGTCTTCTTTTTTTGGAAAGTGGCATCTCATCTCTTGGTGATGCAGCAGTGAAAAAATAAATATGTGCTGGAATTGTGGCTGTGCTGCAGCCTCTGGTAGCTGAATCAGTTGTGTGTGTGTGTGAGAGAGAGAGAGAGAGAGAGAAAGAGAGTTTCTACATGCATGTGCTAAGAATTAGTGAAGGACAAATCCAAGGGTAGAAAGATGGGCTGTATGCATGTGCGTGTGTGTGTGTATGTGTGTCAGAATGACTCAGACTACAGCAGAGTTTCTCTGTTATCACACACTGTGGGAGGAAGAGCTGTGTTTTTGCCCTCTCCTTACACACACAGTAGTGATGCTCCATCATAGTCCGCTATAAATAGCGCTTCACTAAATGCTTCGTACTGGTGCAACACATTTGAAGATAATTGTTTTTCTTTCCAGTCATGGCCAATCACTTGATCTATTGTTGATGTAAAGCAAATATTATTAGTACTAAACATCTGACTTACTTTTCACAAAGGGATCCATTCCTTTTTGTGTCCCTCATCAGTTCTGTAAGATGGCTGTCACGGTTGGTAGTGTACGTCCACGTGTGAAAAATGATGCCGGTGTGTGTTCCCAGATTTCACCTCATGAAAGCATCCATGTGAGAATGAAATCCGACTGTGTGCACCTGGAATTGCATTAACTGTTGGCTCACAACGGAGTGATAAGAACTGTTTGATCCCAGATACCCCACCCTTTTTTCCCCTTTTAATCTATAGCAATGAATGAAATGTGTCTGGAAAAAGAGGTTTCACCCACTGTGGGCAGAGCTCTACCTGACTTTGAGAGTGTTATTAAGAACTTCTTTGTCCTGGGTTTGTTTATTAATAACTGAATGGAAACTCAAAGTATTTCCTAAATAGTTGCTTGACATAAAACACGAAACAAAATCTTGCATCAATTTAAACAGAGAATAAAAAAACATGTCACAAAAACAGTTGAGTTCTCAATAACTTATGCTTGTGAAAAAAAGCCCAATATCATCTGAAAAACAAGTACAAATCAACTATTTTACAGAATTTAGAAGAAACAATGTCTTTGTGTTATAGATTAGCGGGTCACCCTGAAAACAGGTGCATGTTTAAGATGCATTTTATTAAACTGAAAAGTGTGAACAGAACCCAACCATCCACCTGTTATGTTTACATGCCCGTTCCTGTGTAGAGTTGTGGGTTAGCCTATCCCAGCAGCTGTTAGGCTATAGGCAGGGCACTACCCGGACTCTATACGTGTCTCATCATAGAAAATTGAATCAGGAATTGATAAGGGAATCAATGAAGAACTGGATCGGTATGCAGAATTGAAGGCGGGATTGATATCATTAACATCTTGTCAATTCCCGGCCCTCCATCACTAGTCCATCACAGGGCCAACATAAAGAAACAAATAACTACTTACTGTACACCTTCTGCAAGGGAGAATTTAGAGACACCACCTGACCGAGGAAGCATGTTGTTGGGACGGCTGAAGCAAGCCTGAGGAACCCAGGCATGCAGAGGGAGAACATGCAAACTCTACAGCCAAGGTTCAAACCAGGAACCACCGGGGAGGTGAAGGTGCTAAACAACCCCCACCACAATTTATTAACATTCGATTCCAATATGAGATATGTAAGATAAGATAAGTACTTTATTAATCCTCAGGGGAAATTAAATGTGGTATGTCTATAGCTCACATCAAAATCCCTCCCTTCCACTGAAAAACTGCAGAAATGCTAAAATAAACTTTTTATTTGAACTAGATTGATGGGACCATAGTGTGTGAATGATCAATCAGTGGATTGATCTTCACATTTACATCTTGTGTGTGGTGTAGGGCTGGCCATTTTAAGGCAAGGCGAGTTTATTTGTATCCTGTAACACATTTCATGAACAGGACAATTAAAGGAGCTTTCCATAAAACATGAGGACGTTGCAGCAGGGTGCAGAAGAAGCATTAAAGGCTATATTAAATATAATAGTATAGTTAAATATATAGTAATAGTAATAGTTAAATATCATAGTAATATAAAAGTATATTAAAACTAAACTTCTAAAAGAAATAAAAGAAATTAGATAGGAAAAAGAAAAAACACTCAATGAAGAGATTAAAAAAAAAGTAAGTCTGTTAAATAATTATTAATTATTTGAGTGTTTTTTTAAGTTGACAAAATGGGCCAATTGGAATTGGTTAGTTGCGGTCATTGGTAATGCGGGCCTTTCATCCACACAAGTGCTTTTTGTTTTTTAGTAACCTGAGTTGCACCAACATGAGTCAATCTTCCACATGGTTTGTTGAACTCTACCATGGAGTCAAAAACACTAAATTCCTTCTGTACAGTAGATGACATCTTTGGAAGTTTTTTTTCTCGCAAAATAGATCCCAATTGCACATCATATGGACTGTTTTCAAACTCCCTGCTTTCAGCTTACTGTATGTGTACATCTGTGTTTGTGCTGACCCCAGCTCAGATCCTCCCACACAATAGCCGAACGTTTCCTTTTGGGAGAGACTTCTGTCTCTGAGCCAAATAGCTCACTACATTCTGGAGAAACTAGTGCACTGTGTCGAAGCATTCAGCACTTTGAGACGATATCACCTGCTTCTATAAGCTATGTTATCATATCTGTCTTCATTGTTAAACCATTAATTAGCTAAATTAACATCCAGTGTGAGTGTGATGGGAGATAAATTGCGGCCATGAACCACAGCTAATCAAGCTGAATGTTCATGTAAACATTACTTGACCTTCAACCGGTCTTGCTAGGTACCTAATGGTGTGAAAACTGTGGTTCTTTCTGTCTGAAAAAGAGATAAGTAACTATAAAATTCTCACCCTGGGGAAAATAACTTACAGCAGCTTGTGCTTCTAAAGAGAAAAAACATTTCAAAATACGGCAAAGGAATACAATCATGAGTCAGGTCACATACAGGACACTATACTCACTCTCAGTGCTGCTTTGATCCAGTTTATCAAAGCATAAACAATGTTTACAGGGCTTAACCATTTTATCCTTCCACAGGCCATTATCTTTGTTATATTTTAGTAATTTCATGCATTTTTCTCCATAATTATATTGCTGTCAGATGTGGGATGATTAATATGTGCAGTGTGCGATGACCTTAACTGTTGTTCCATGGTGAAATTTTTAAAGTGCAGAGGGACAAAAACACACTTTGTCGTTCACTGATCAACTACAGGAGACTTTTGAAGGATTCTGTTGTATCAGGCATCAAAACAGTAGCAGCAGACTCTTAAACTCCTGCAGGTTTGGAGTAATTTGCTGCAATTCAGACCCGTTCCAGCACATCAAACATCCAGGCGCTTCTTCTGAGTTGAACCCTCCTGAGAGGACTGTTCTTTCTACTGCTAACCAGGAGGACCTTAATGTTTCATAGATACTCCAGTTTAGCTTTGCTGGAGCAATCTATTAGATCTTGTCACCCGTCTTTTTCATCCAAACTTACAAACTCATGTAAAATGAGCAAAACTGATCTCCCGTGGGGAGTTTAAGTCGTTTATAAGGGCTCTAGAGGGAAACTCCCTTGGCCAATGGGACTGCTTTTAAACTATTATGCATAATTTATCGCATGATGTATTGATGATGGGCTTGATGTTGGCTGCTATTTTGTGTTTGATAGTTGTTTGTTTGTGTCATTTATACATTTTTAGATGTGCTGCTTTCATCTCCAAATCACTCTTC
>JBBDHI010000012.1:24968854-24980395 GCA_037177115.1 Craterocephalus stercusmuscarum | reverse complement strand
TGTGTGTGTATATAATGTGTGTGTGTGTGTGTGTGTGTATAAGGTGTGTAATGTGTGTGTGTGTGTATATAATGTGTGTAATGTGTGTGTGTGTGTTATGGGAAATCATAAATGGCCATAAATAAGGATTACGTTATTATGTTAATGAGAAATAAAGGATGTTAATGATTATAGCATTATGTCACTGCTTTTAAGAGACCCAGTTTTAATTAAGACTTAGTTGACCAAACATTCAAAGAGAACATTTTGTTGCAACCCATCCACTACACATTAAACTTTTACATCATGAGTAAGTTTGAGTCAAAATTGTACCATAATCAACATGTATCCACCTTTAAGCGCAGTGTTTATTTGATCAGCTCATACTAATCTGTCCATTAATTCACACATTTCCCAGAAATCTTCTTAAATGATGGTGGTTTTTGTGTATTTATTTCTTCCCCCCAACATTTAATTAACCTTAAATCATATTGTGTCATAGGATGCAGCTTTATTTGGAGGATCATTCACATCCAGACATTAAACAGTAAAGTGATGAATTATCGGCCCAACACGGAAAGTTAAACATTTCCAAATGCTGCATGTATTTCAATAAAGGCTCTAGCAACCAGTGGTGGGTGGCTGAAGAGTTGTTTAAAACAGCCTCTTAAAATAAGCATTGTGAATAAAAGCTGAGTTTCTAATGGCTGATAAATGGATATAGAATCAACGTTGTCAGTGACTGTCTGGGTTTTGGATCAGAATCTGATGCATTACTCAGGAACAATCCAGCTGTTGGACTGAATTTATGATCAAAACAAGCTAAAGATAGAATCAGGAGAAGTCCTTTGTTAATGTGTTTGTGGCCAAGTGTCACAACCCGCACCAGTTCATCAAACAGCACTCCAACTTACTCTCAGGGCTGATAATGGTTTTTGGTACGATCGCCTCGCTGAATACTGACTAATCCTAAACCTGTGGGTTGCTCATTCTTGGTTTCCTCATCACAGACATCGGTTTGAACCGGTCTGCACTGGAACTGAGTTGACTGCCACTCCCTGCCTGTAGTCATTAATCTAGTACCTCTCTTTCACTTCTTTATTTAACTCTCTGGCTGTCTTTAGAAGAAACCCACAAGAATTCAGCTTCAAGGAATAAGCCTGAACAAGGAGAAATGAAAATGAAATACTATAAATCAACAAAATGAAATCATATTTTGCAGACCTTCTGTGATATTCTCATCATTCTCGCCATAGTGCGCCTGACCCTGTTCCTCTATCATGTCCAGCCTATACCTTCCTCTCCCTGCGGTTACTGTCAGGCTGTCTGCCACAGTGTCTGTTGACATCAAAGCAGTTGCCGTTTCTAAGGCCGATGAAAGGCAGGAAGAGGGTGGGAGAGGACGAGCTTGCATCCAATGCTGCAGACTGCTGCCAACAAGGCAGGGATGGCCTGTACCACTACCTTGAATATTTATCTTTCTCTTCCGAAACAATTGGATAGCCTTAAAAGGGAAAAGGGAGCCAATAAAGAAAGCCGCCTGGTGAGAGATACACGAGGCGAACAAAAGGGACAGCTGCGAGATAAAAGAGCTAAAATAGTGAGACCAACAAACAAGCGATAAACTGATGACCTCAGCTGAAAACTGTTAACAGAAATTATAATTAGATTTATCTTTTTCAGATGATGTCGAAAAATGCTCCTTGCTGTTTTCTAGTGGGACACGCTCCTGACTTTAAAGTCCATTACACTTGGACTAATGATTAGCTTAGCTTAGATAAGGTTAGCATAAAGACTGGAAATGGGAGAGAAAATGGTAATAATAAGTTTTTATCTACATTATCTACCTTTAATACCTCCTTTCTGAATAAAATAATCATTTAGTTTGTGACTCAACATAAAGCAGTAACTTCCACTGACTAGCTGTGGGCCACAGAAACAAGCTGTAAACATAACTCTGTTATCACCATTTTAACCCTAAATGTGTTGGAGTTTGGAGTGTTGCTGACATCCAAAGATGGGTTTTTAGCTTATTTGCAAATATCAAGCCACTTTTCACTCATCTTTTCTTTGAATCTGGTTAATGTTGGCACCAAGCAGCTGCCTGTTATGTTCTGTAATAAAGCTATAAGCTCAAACAAGGAGTTGGAAACAACAATGCTAAAATTAAGCTATAACTCTAAGTAGTTTTGTTTGTCACTGCTGCTAGCTTCAACTATTCTATGTTGGTTCTTTGTCCAGCTGTTGTTGAAATAATTTTATTACCCTCTAAAGTCCCTACTCTGTAGGCTACTTATTAGCCTTTCAAACATGAAATCTATCAATAACGATTTGTTTCCTGAACACCTGCTTTAAAACTGAACTCCAAAACAACTATACATTTTTAAATCCTCTCTTCAAACACCATGAACAGCTGCACAGAAGTGCTACATAGACTAAAGTGTGTGTGAGTCCCTGTGTAGTGAGTCATTTGTTTGTGCATTGCATCAGCATGCAAACCCTTATTTTACCCGTCACACCTGAGTTACACACCCTCGGGCAACTGATACTGAGGCTTTCCGTATCTCTTGGCACATGTGAGGTGCGCCTGCAATCAGATGCTGTCATGCACAGCAACCCAGTGAACTGGTTTGAGCCGGTACAGAGACTATCAAAGCAAGCAGATTAGCAGACATCCACTCTACTCATCCGTGTGTCTGCAGCTAAGCCTGCTTACTCACCCTGCCGCTGATACAAAATATACCAAAAAGCTTTTAGAACGGGCCGTTAATGTTGCCGTTTGCTGTAATGGAGGGGTTATTTGTGCTTGACCAGAGGTAAAGAATCTGTCAGCGAGGAAGCAGAGCCTTCCTACATCTAAGCCCTGTAATGCTACTTAAACAGGCTCTTATCTGCAGAACAGGGACGGTTATTAAATAGACTCCAACGTAAACACAGAGAGCTGCGACACCAACCCCTCCCCTCTCTGGCCAACCTGAGCCTGACTGGTTTACGCCGGTTTGGTGAGGCATACTGTAGGCCTACAGCGCTGTGGGGGGAAACCCAATAAAGATTAACCGCATCCTCTCATGAGTTACTCTATTCCCCTTTAATCTTCCCGCCTGCGTCACAATGAAAGACGACCAAGGCTGGTTGTTATTTTTTCTTTTATAGTGAGAAATAACCAAATCCAGGGTGACTCAAAACTACTCCAACGCCTGAATACTTTTGTCTTGTATCCATCTGCAACTAACGTCAAAGACATGAAGTCAGCTTCCTGTTTCCATGGTGATTTAAACTGTTTAGTGTAAAGGGTTTCCCTGCATGACTATTACTCACAGTTATTATAACTGAGGCAGAAAATACTGGAGCATTTACTCTTGACTTGAGCACCATTGATGATTCAACCAATTCCATTTCATCTTTAAAAAAAATCTTAATTTGAGAACATTTTGGAAGCTCTCTCCAGATGTTTCACATCTCACTAACCTTTAAGTGCTAAAGATCAGCACTGAATCCCTTCTTACCAACATATTCCATCACAACTGATCAGAGAAGCTGGTAACCTTATGAGTCCTAAAAAGGTTGATACAGCAGTCATACAAAAGAAAATCATGCCAGCACATATTAAAGATGGACAAGAGTGCAGTTTATATAAGGAAATAATTTATTAAAAATGACAACCAAAGGACGTTTAATACATTGTGCCATGACATTTTGGTGACACATTAGTGGCCACTAATGAGTAGTGTTCATACAACACAGTAAAGCTCAGAGACAAGGCATATGTTCAGGTCAGGCATTCAGGCAAGTTCTTCGGCACCATAAGTCTCATAATACAGCAGCTCAGCATCAGCTCGTCCTGCACCTGTGCAAGGTACAGCTTCACAGTCATGCATCCAGGGAATGCACTGATGAGTTCAAGTCTGAGGGAATCCATGTTTTCCCTTTGTACTCCCAGTCGCTCCATCTCGTGCCATCTTGGCGGGACTCTCCGCTCTGGCTTGTCGCCCCTCCAGGCTTGTCGCCCGCTGCACTTTCTCCTCCGCATCTGACGTCCCTCTCCCGGCGTCTCGCGGCTGCGGCGGGATCCCAGTCACACTGGGAGTGTTTTCACATTCGGCTCACACATAAGCCGACATAACACACAGACGGTAAGAGACCGCCACAACAGTCAACGCAGCTTCAGCAGCTGCCGGACCATCCCCGCAATCTGGAGGAACTTGTCCTTCTTTCGCTGCTTCAGAGCCATCAGGGCTCGCGACGTCTCCTCCGGGTCCTGCGTGTAGGAGAAGATGCTCCTGACTCTCTCCTCCGCCTTCATGTCACCCGTTTTCTGGAAGAGTCGCATCACCGCGTCCTGGTTGACGTTCTCGAAAATGTTGGCCACGGCTTTCTTGCGGTGCGCCGTGGCAAATTTGTTGCCGTGGACGGAGGGGCTGACGCGGCGGCACTCAGAGGACACGTAGGAAGACATTTCGACTCTTCTGCTGGTGTTTCACGGCTCCAACGGTGGCCCTCCAGCTCGGTGAGGCTGAGTTGCTCGGTGCGCACTGTCTTTACCGGAGCGGCTCCACAGGCTGGTTTGGAGCGAGTGAGTGCAGGACAGCGGAGCCTGGAGGTTTTTATACAGCTGATGTGGGCTGTGCTCTGCTCGGACAAGCTTCCAGGGTTGACATCAGCAGTCGTGAAGCAGACAGAGGCGCCGCCTCTCGGTGCGCGCGGCGCTGGAGAGTCAGCTGCGCACTCTGCGGCAGCAAATGATGAAAACACAGTGCAAAGCACCCCTTCATCACTCTGATGGCCTGTTTTAAGTAAACAGCCTGACTGTAAACTTGTCATACTTCAGATTTAATTATTTGAGCAAATCTACTATTGCAGTTCCCAACAGACTTGTATCCAAGTGAATTTGTAAATTAATAACACAAGGCCATCAAATATTATGAACAGATTTTTATTTATTGTCGTTCAAGTTTGTCTTTGCAGAACTTGCAACAGACTCATTGTAAATGTGTAAATATTGCATGCTGAGACAATAATTTAATAACAATCATTGTTGATACAGAACTTAGATGCAATGCAGTGCAAAAAGGAGGGAAAAAGAGCATTAAATTCAAGCAAACATAAAAACAAAGGAGCCAGTAAAGGCTGGAACATCATAAGTTGGCTAATACTGGGCAGATGAACTTGCAGCCATAACAGCTCTGTCCAACAAAATGCTGGAGGGCTCAGGAGTATCTGTTACTGTATGCGGCAACAGATCCAGTGGGTCTGTAAAAATTGTTTAGGACTGTGTAAGTCATGAGCCATCCCTCATTTCTTTATCATTGGGAAAGAGGAAAAAGTTTTAACAAACTGTAAATGTCTAAACTTTAACAGAAATATAGTTTATGAAGCAAAAACTGAGCTTGGAAGTCCGTATTTGGGTCGGAGCAGCTTTATTCTTTAGTATTAGAGGAGCTTCTTTTAATTTCTTTAAGCAATCTTTAGGAATAGTTTCCAGATAACATGAACAATTTGCAAACTTTTCCTTAGATGATGGCAACATTATTCTGTTCTCTTTCAAGGTGATCCCACACTGCTGTAATAATAATAATAATTCCTCTTAGACTGGCATTTTGACATGGACATTATTTCTCATGTTGCCTCATCCAACAGTGGAAGGGTCAGATGCATCTCTGTTTTTTTTTCTTATCTGTTAAGGACTTAATTTCAGATACTGCTGTGGCTTGTCAGCTCTCTCACGTAGGCTACCTGAGTGAAGACACATCCAAGATCCTCTGAAAAACTTTGAACATACTCCAGAAGAACGTCTGCTCAAGAAAACATGATAAGATTATGAGTGTATTTTTGGCTGTGTACTGTAGCTGGAAACATACACATGGAGCTGTGCCAAAGTAGCATCTGCTTGAATGCCAGCGTTGCCTCAAAAGAAGATTGACAGTGTTACTTTACCTTGCCCTGGTTTTAATGTCTCATTCAGCGGAACAAGTGGCATAGACACTGATATGTCTGCAAAATGCAGAAAGCAAACGTGAGCAAGTGGTTACATAACCTATCTGCATGAAGTTACAGAATGGATTTGATGGATCAGCTTGTGTGAATCTGGTGTCTTTCTAAACAGGCTGTAAGTCCAGCAAGTTTTTCTCACACACAGAACTGTGTTCACTGACTGGAGCGTTGTGATGAACATGTGTGTAAAATGTGTTTGCAACCTTTCTCTTTACAAGGCTTATTTTTAAACCAACATTAACTGCTTACTGTTCCCAAAATTGCTCCGGCAGATTATATCTTCCTTTTCCCGAGAGCAGTGTGCTAAAAATATTCGGCTTATATTTTGCACTTCAGAAGGAAGGTTTGTTTACAACTGGAGGTGACCCGCGGCTCATGCAGGCTGGCTGACCTCCTCTGATAAGGCTGCAAGGCGTTCCCCCCACTTTAGACTCTCCTCATAAACAAGAGTCTCCGTCTCATGCTGGTGCAACTCTCCCTCTTTCTTTTCACCTAAAAGTGTCCCCTATACGAGAGCCACCACAGGCTGGCGCCTTATATGGAAAAAGAAAGGAAGTGCATTCTTTTTCCTGCAGAATGGAGACCTTGCACGGTATGCCTGGCATGTGGCAATGACTTTGTGTGCCGAGTCAAACAATAAACCGGAGTCCGAGGGAAACAATAGCCAGATCCTTACTGACAGCTTTGTTTGCCGCATCTGTCTGAACAATGCGTCGCCACAGGATACCTGCCTTGTCTTCAGCTGGCATGGCATTTTCAACTGGAGACAAAAAATGTTGCTCCGTTTCCGCTTAGAAAAAAAAAAAAACTTGAAATGACATATTTATGACTGTGGAGTTGTCCATGAGGCTCCAACGGATGGAAAGCGGAGCTTGGAGCTGCTGACCCTGCTCTCATACGCCACATGAGCATTCAAACTCGATAACAAAGGAGACGCTGCGTTTCACCGAGGTCTGTCAGCTTTTAGCTTTGACCTTCTCATGCAGCCTGCCCCTTGTTTAACATTTGGCTCCCACCATATAAACATTCCCCAAATGCCTTTTCAAATAGAGTCCAGGTCACAGATAAGACTCCTCATGTTGAGATCTGCAGAGTGTCCGAAGTTTATGTCCTCTTGATTAAGTAACAGGGTCAATGTCCTGCGTTATCTTTCTGGAGCAATCTGCAGTGTTTTTTCATCTTCATCATCGTTGTTTATGGTTGAACTGTACTTCCAGCAATAAAATGTCACAGTTCTGTACATGCTGCTTGAACTGCACTGGGAATTATCTGTCAACTTGACATGAGGTTGTTTTTATGGGACAACAAAGGTTCGCACTGAGTTCATGCAGCGAGGGAGATTTTCATCATCAGTCGAAGCAATCTGTTTTCACCAAACTGATCTTGTGTTTTGACAGATTTACAAAAAAGGTTGCATAATGTAGCAGTTAGCTAGATATGAATTGCTTGATAATCTGTAATTATGGTATCCCACACTGATACAGAACTAAGCCTAAAAAGAAAGCTTTTACCCACTTTCTCTGAATGAGACTGGGGCTATTGACAGTGTGCAGCAGTGTGAGATAGAAAAGTGTTATCAGTGTGTGTGTAAAGCTTTTTTATGTAGGCCAGTACAACATTTTTAAAAAGGTAAACTACTAATTATGGTTTTTTTCCCCCAGAAGTTCAACCTTTTCAATCAAAAAGCCCTAGAAATCATCTTTACCAGCAGCATGAATGGTGATGGTAAAATCCTTCAAAGCAAACTTTTTATGAATCAAACAAAGATTCTTCAACTCTAAACACATCCAGGGCTGCTTAAAGCAGACAGAAGGAATCTGTGAGGGGGCATAGCACTACGACAAAACAGGAGGTGAAAATAAGTCCATACCGGTGGCATGTGTCTTCCTCTGCCCGTCAGCACTGGAGCAGATAAACACCCATGACTGGGAAACCCAGTGAGGACAAAAGATAAATCCTTGTGTATGTTTAAGTTTCCCATTGTCAGCCGAAAGGGTTTCAAGAAAATACAGATGAGTAATTTTTCATCCTTAGCCATAACTTCAATTTGAGATGATGTGAATAACACTTATTAACAATAACTGTGATATTGAAATAGTTCATACTGTGTTGGCTGTTCATTTGTAAGGCGCAATGCACGGAAGCTCAGAGAATAAAAGGAAAGAAAGAAAAAACTTTACTGTTGAAACAACAACAGCAGATAAAGTTAATAAATATAGCTGGCGATGATGTATATAAAGTTATTTACAGTACTTTTTAATACATTTTGCACTTTTTACATTTTGAATCTGTAGCCACTTGTAATGCTTTTAATTATTCTCTGAATTGTTTTGTATGGAATGTACTAGACACATTAGCTTCCCTTGTCTTGCCTCAAAGTGATGATAAAATCTGAATCTCACAAAGTGCACATTCCTTACCTCCTACTTTGACTTAAATTGAGTTAGTAAAAAATGGAGACAGAAACTTAAACCTCATAACATTGTTATCATTAACCTTTTGGCAGCAACAAATGCAAAGTTAAACTCAATGATTGTCCCAGCCCTATGTCAAATATTGCACTTTTACTTCAGCTTAACAATAAATAAGAGCCATGGTTTGACTGGCCTTGGAGCTACTGCCAAAGGAGCTCGCCTGTAGATATTCAGCTGATACTCTAAGGGAAGCCCAATTTTAGGCTGCATTTCTGTTTTCCACAAGGCTCCTCACATTTCCTTAAAAATTGGATGAACCAAAACCACATTTTTTCAAACAGAGTATCAGTACGTGTGCATACATAGGCTACTGTATGAATACTTGTTGATAACTACTAATAGACTACTAATAAAACCCATTAGAGTTCATGAGTGAGGATCATGGACCAGAACGACGTATGAGAGGTCTGACTATGTGATGTATCAATTGGATCATCATGTGGCTGTGCTCCAAACGTTCAGCCTGAAAGCTGTCAGCACCCTCAGGGAAGAAGAGAATGAAGTCATCTTTGTGCTGCTCACCAGTGTGAGGAAGCAGCAACGTGTCCAATTAAAGTTTGCTCACAAAGAAAAAGATCTAATTGATTTCTTTTATATAACACTTTTTAAACAGAGCAGCACAAAGTGCTTTATGTACTGTAATAGCAGTAATCAAATGTCAAATTGAAATATAACCTACCAGAATCTAAAACACACTGCTGGCTTGATGGAACAACACCAGTAGTTGTGTAACGTTGTTTCTGGACAGTCAATGATAAATATTGTAAATGTAAAGCTTTGAAATTGTCAGAATCTCCAGAAATAATGAGGTTTAAGTCTTTTCTTTGTTGATACCAAGGCCAAATTCTGATTTTTAAAACAAACTGGTTTTGTTTCTCAACATCCGATGGTAAATATTCCAAATCTAAAGTTAAAAAATGACCAGAAAATTCACAAATAAGGAGGATAAAGTGAATTTTGGTTGATTCAATTCACCATTGTGACAAAACAACTACATGCCCAAAATGTACAAATCTCACTGAGATAAAGCTGGCTTCTGATTTCCCTTCAGGAGATAAACATTTAACTTTGTTGGTTATGTCTTATTTTTTCTGGTTACAGTAGTAGCAGATCAGATTTGGCAGCAACCATTTTTTAACCTGCTGTTGTGCATTAATATAAATCAGCATGCTGACTAACAAAGTTGTACAAGCCCTCCCAAAAAAGGCACACCACAAGGCCCAGTGTAACTCAAACCATGAACACAGTGATATACCTGAACTTGCATTAAAATGTTCTATTCAAACTCCCATCTGATGTGGTAGAAATAAATCTGCTGTCATCCTGATACTGTGGGCTCACTGGTGTCTCAGCTGGCCGTGCTCTGTGCTCCTCTGAGCTATTCTCAGGGAAATCTGTATTTTAATAACAAATATGACTGGTGCAAAGACACAAGAATTAACCTTGGCTCTACTGCTGGTGCAACATAAAAGCCAGCAGTTTGTCCACAGGGGTCAGACGGACAATGGCCACTTTAGAATCAATAATTAACAACAAATCTACAGCATCATTAGTGCTGGTGCTCATCAGAGCAGGTTAAGGACATCCACTAACTGTGAGCTCAAAAATTATGCAAATCCTTATGCAAGTTTGGGTCAGCTATCTCTTACTACATATTCCATTTGATCAGTTTGTGGTTATTGTTGTAATTAAAGTTTCCAGCTGAAGACTTAGAAGCCATGAAATGAAACGCTCCAGATGAGACAGATGATGTGCAGCGGCTGACACATCTCAGATGGGTGTAGCTCAAAAAGTGCGACTTGCTCATGCATATTTCATCCCAAATTCTGCCCCAGAGCTTATTTTAGTTGTTTCATTTCTACTCATTCTATTTCTGAACTGTTTATTTTTGTGCCACGTTCTGTTGATTTGCCATTTTTATACCTCTATAAGTGGAATAATTGTTTGAATGAGCAGCACAGCAGGAAGGACGCTCCCACGCTAAAAAAAGACAAACTATTCCTTAAATCATCATACTCGTTTTTAAACCTCTTATAGTCCTTGTTCTTTTACAATCAGGCCCGTAGATCGCTATTTCAAAGTGTTTATTCAACATTATTTCACATAGTGACGTGTCTGATAAAACCTTGAACAAACACTGATATGTTTTAAAAACAGTGAGATGTCAGAAGACAATGCAACTGCATTTGTTCTGACTAAATCCTCTGAAACTGACAGATACTTGAGTGTTTGGGCTGTTTTTCAAAGGAGTTTTTCAAAGACCTTGACCATGATGATTCTGTTTCAGTGGGAAAAAAGAAAGAAAGAAAGAAAGAAAGAAATATTTTCAGGATTTCATCATGAGGAGGAATTTCAAAGACCTGCAATTCGGTCATGAAAACAAGCAGCTGTTTCCCTCTTCAATGGCGGTAAACTTATCTAAATGGCTTTATAACAGGAACTTGCTCTGGTGGGAATAATGAGTAACGTACCCCTGAGGGCTTTGTGGTTCTAGTAGCAGAAAACATGCCTTTATACAGACTTGTGTTTATATGTGACAGCGAGATTTTACAGGAATCTATCGCTGGCAGCAAACACTCGAAATCTCTGTTTGGTAAGTGGCTGCTTATGTAACATTAGCACAGGAAGGGAGGACATTTGGGTGGAAGTCTCTTGGGAGTTTTGTGTGCTGTGTGTGTGTTACAGTGAAAGCAAACACATCTAGTCCGTTGTGCATCTTCGGAGGAAAGATTTAAGAATGGTCATGTTTAATAAATTATTACGCAAATTTAATCATCACTGATTTAAAACCAACTGAATAATTTAGTTAAAATCAATAAAACACAGGAAATCATTTAATTTTATTTATTGACTTATATATATATAAGTAAGTATATAAGTAACTTCCCCTCTCCAGCATGTCCTGGGCCTACCCCGCAGCCTCCTCCCGGTGGGACGTGCCCGGAACACCTCCCCAGGGCGATGTCCAGGGGGCATCCTGACCAGATGCCCGAGCCACCTCATCTGGCTCCTCTCGATGAGGAGGAGCAGCGGCTCTACCTCGAGCCTCTCCCGGATGACCGAGCTCCTCACCCTATCTCTAAGGGAGAGCCCGGCC
>JBBDHI010000012.1:24529109-24543497 GCA_037177115.1 Craterocephalus stercusmuscarum | reverse complement strand
TAGTTCACAAAATGGCTTCAAGTAAAACCTGAAATAATCATAATTCTCTGCGGTATTTTATTTTTTGTTAGCATGAACAATTTTCAATTAAATCCACAATCAACATATCTGGAATCCAGGGCAGAGAACGACTCTCATTCATATTTCATATTCTCATTCATATTTTTTCGATTTTAAGCACCCATGAGGCGGAAGTAGATGGGCGTGACTTCGGCACCCCATGGGGTTAACTTCTGTAACGTCCGGATTGCGAACAGCCAGTAAGAGCGTTCCCTTAGGGAATCCAGAAGTTAGGGAAGGTAACCCTATTGGCGGAGAAAGAAAGCGTCATGTCGAAGCTAAAAATTTGCCACAATCGCTAACTAAAATGACCTGGACTCGTACATATGAGCAATCAATGAGTCAGTAATTTTTATGGTCCGACTTCCACCTTTTTACCACACAATATACCGTGTAGAAACCATTTATATCAGGTAGAGCTCCTTTAAGTTTAGGACACATTTTCAACCTAATCCAGCATGTTATTCTAACAAATCTACATTGAAGCAGAAAGTTATGATAAAGGAAAAACTTATTTGGCAAACAGAAACTGGTCGACATGGAGGGGAGCAGACGTGAAAACTCGGTTAAAAACACTATTTCAGACCAAGTGCATCTCTTCTTCACCATTTGTCTCTGAGTTCATGCTATTAAGCTTTTCTGCAGCCAGATGTTCAAGAGCAGCAAACGCTGTGTTTCCTCTGTGCTGGAAACAGATGTGCAGTAAGCAGAGGCCAGTGCAGCAGCAGGTCAGGTCAAAGCAGCAACATGGCTTCTGACACACTGACCCAGTAAGCTGACAGATTTCACATCGTGCTGGAAAACCACTGACGGACCAAGGACTTACAGGCAGACACTTAATCTGCACATAAATTCCTCAGATCCCGGGTTATAAGTAGAAGAAGACAAATGATGGGGGTGGGGGGTCTGACCACTGGGACGCGATCCAGAGGTCAGGATGGAGTCGTGATGTTTCCAAGCTTTTAAAAACTTTCTCTCTCCCAGATTCGCTCTGAGCCTGCCAAACCTGACTCAGATGCTTTGAGGGGTCTGGGGTGGCTCAACCTTGAATCAAGCTACTGCATCCTTCTGCTGTTTTCTAGAGCAGATTCCCATGGTAACAACACATGGAGTTTCAATTTGCATGTCATTCTAGTTGTCATAGCAACCAGAGAAAAGTAGGACCGACGGAGGTGCAACACGCTTTCTCAATGCTCCTTGCATTTTCCTGAGTCACTTTCGCCGCACACTGCCTGGTCTAGACTCCAAAGGGTGGGTCAGGGAAGTAGATAGACTCTCTAATGAGGCCACAGGTTAAAAAAAGGGGGGCCAAGTTTACCCTTTAGTCATCTAAAACTATTTGTATTACATAATTTATATTATTGTTCAGCATTTAGCAAAAAGAAAAATGTATCTCTGTGCTTCAGATGAGCACAGCTGATGAATCAGTGGAGCCTGCAGTCAGCATTTCATTTAGTCTGTTCAGTCAAATTGACCGTGGCCATAAAACACGGAGACATTTGCTGCTGGAGTCGGAACATGGGCAGCTTTTGCAGAGCATGTGAGGTAATGTCATTACAGAAAGGTCCCCTTCCTGCTGCTTCACGCTGATCAGATTAGGCCTGAGGAGACGGGCTGTGCTGACACAGAGACCAGCCCCAATGCATCCACTGGATCAATTACAATGTGGACTCAATACACTGCATGTAATGCACAGATTTATCAGGCGGTCTTAGGAAATTCAATCATGTGTGTAAAGACACACAATGAGAGAATAGTGGCCACAGGGGAAGAGTTGCATCAGTCCAGTATAAGACAAGATGTGAAAATCATCTTATTATTATTCATATTTGATCATAATTATACTTTGCTCAAATATCTCAGCAACTTGTTGTCATTAACTAATTAGAGTGTGGACTGGAGTCTTTTTGGTTCCTGACAACATGCATATGGCAAGACTCTTAGTAAGGATTACAGCTTATCTGCTGTTGTATCTTAACCCAGGCATTACATCACTTCCTGCCCTCAAGGTCACTTCACTGCAGCCACCTGTGTGTGTTAAAACTGATCCCTGGGTTCTGAAGATGGTGACACATTAATGTTTGAATTTATCCTTTTGTTTAATCGCAAGTTCATCTTCTGAAAAGCTGCACAAAGATTCATTTTCTGTACCACTCATTCTACTTCAGAGTTGCAGCTGAAGCCTGAATTAGCAGGCAAGAGGCACCAGTCTACCTCAGGGCCAACACAGAGACAACCAGCCACTTACGCTCATATTCAGTCCTAGGGAGGAGTTAGAGTGACCATTTAACCTACTGTGCATGCCTTTGGACGGAGGGAAGAATCCAGAGAACCGGCGCATACACAGGAGAACATGTGAATTCCACACAGAGAGGCCACTCTTTGAGCTGAGGCTTGACCCCAGCAACCTTCATGCTGTGAGGTCTCCGTGCCACCGTGAAGCCCTGCACAAAGCGTTTTTAAACAAGACTGGCTGGATTTGAAATAAATAGAAAAATTCAATTAAATTCAGATGTCTTTCTCTAAATAAGAAAATGCTAAAATCAATTTACAAACTTATTTTTGGTATTTTACATTACCAGTTTATATTAATTCTATGATTAATCAAATAAATGGAAAAAGATACATGCATGTGATAAATAACATGCAAATAAAAAAGCTAGAAAGTCTTTTTTTCTACATTTCTGCAACTATTCATTTTATCAACCAATTTTATTTACCCCACATACTGTAATGATTTGTATAAAATTCATAATAAAATCATCTATTAATATACAATATAAAGACCATATTGTATAACACAGGAAGGAATAAGCAAGATATAGTCAAGACGACTCAATGCCCATCCAACATTCATCTAGCCAGACCTAAATAAGTAAAAATAAACAAAGGGTAGGCGAAGGTGGCAAAGGGTACAAGATGATGCAGGTTCCAGCTGGAGGGATGTTCTCCTAAACTTTAGATATTCCATCCCTTCTGTGATCCAGTGTGACTGTTTAGGGGTGAAGAGACGTCAGCATGTCTGACAACAGGCAGAACAATTATTGGAAAAGGACAACATGGAGCGTTCTCCAACCAAAACCCCTCGTCGGACCTCAAACTTCAAGAACCAAGAAATGAAAATGTGTTCACTCAACTTCTTTGCATGACTACACCAACATATCATCACTGGACCATCTCCGGCTAATAAAGAGTGATAAGGTAGCATATTTAGCTCTCACTTGCCCAGAGGGAAGCAACAGCAATGGTGGATGAATCTCAGGCTCCTTCAGATTGTAGAAAGTAAATGAAATGGATAAAAATCACCCGTCTCTTCATCTTGTTTACTGTATGTTTGTACTGGTGCTCGGGATGCTGCACATGTACGAAGGAGAGTTTGTGATTCTTGTTGTGTGAACTGTTAGCTGTAAGTTCATGTTGTGATGTCTACCATGAGAGATTATCTGCACGATTTTGGTAGCTATGCATATATCGCCAAACACTGCGGCTGATGCTGCATTTGACATCATCAGCTCAGTTGTTGCCAAGCAGCAACATCGACATCCCAATGCGCCTGATCCCTGTAGATTTTAACCACGCCTCTCTGTCTCTAACCAGCTCCTAAATTCTGATGATCTCTAATACACCATTCCTCATTTTATGTGTTAATGCTGCCTTCATGTGCTATCGTATTTATGGTAAATACCAAAAACCGACGACAACATTGCACATGAACACCCTCTCATGTCGTAATTTCCACTGGAAAACTGGAAAAATCTTATGATACCCGAGCTGCCGAGATGAGATCAACTTTGACCTTTCAACATGGCGGAGAGCAGCGAGACGATTGTGTTTGGTAAACATTACGTTATGCTAAATGTTCTCTGCTGCTGTTTGTAGCTTACTCATGTTGTTGGATACATTCTTTTATATAGTATCTCCATTTAAACTTGTGTCTTTTTTAAAAAGAATTTAATTATTATTCGCTTTTTGTCCACCATGTTTATCTTCACAACAACATGAAAAGCACTGGTAATTTCCACGTTACAGGTGGAAAGGTTCATCTTTCCCATAACACATGAAGGCAGCATAAGATTCATTACCCCAGAACGACTTCATACGTTTACATTATTTTCCCATTTTCTGTGGTTTATATGTTAATGTAAACAAAGATTCTGCTGATGTTGCAGCTCCATTAGTCAGTACCATGGCCCTGTATTGTTGAAGGACTTTAAAGTGGCAAGCCAGGCAAACTTATCACTTAGGGAACACATAAAACCAAGCGCAATAATTCCATGGTTATGTGCAAAGTTAGCATGACGCCATATACTTTAGGCTCCCTTTGATGATAAGATTGTTCCACTTAAAGAGTTATGAGCAACAGGAAGAGCAGGCGGCCTCTGGAGGCTTCACTGCTGCAGGCTTTTCTCAGGGTAGCCTCACATTCAGGCAGAGTTGTAAACAGCTAATATTACTTAGTCACAGCCAATTGCTTAGTAATGAGCCCAGACAGGGAGGGAGATGAGGAGAAGAAAGACAGAGAAAACATAAAATGACAGAAAGCATGAGCACTGAGGCTGGCCTCATTTACCGCATCACCCAGAACGTTTCCCCTCATCTGCCCAATGCACTGAGTCATGAGATGCGGATCGATGCATTCAATTAGGTCTCATGAATTTACAAAAACCAGAAAAGTGTGCAGTCCCCCTAAAACACAACACGGAGCACTCTCAGGGGATGTTTTCATAGATTCTTACAGGCAGCGTTCAGTTGAATTAAATGCAGTTTAATTATGTTAAGTGCCCGTCCACAACCACAGAAACCAGCGCAGTCTTTGATTGACGGTTAGGGGCCTGATTGGATCTGATGGAGATAGAAAGGAGAAGCAGCAGTAAGTGAGCTGGAGGCTAAAAATCCACCTCCTCCATGAGCAGCAGGTGCCAGGCAGCTGATCATATTATCTCCCAGGAGGGGGCCATGACAGCCAGCACCGCTGACTGGGCTATCAAAGCACCCGTACAGTCGTGTAAAATCTGAGCTAACCTGAAATGCATCCGAGCTGCACGGCTGCTGTCAGTGTTTTAGTTGGTCCACGCATTGATTTTTACAGGTGTGTGTGCTGCATATTCCTCATACAAGCTGGGCAACAGGGCATGAAACGGTTACAGTGATGAGACTTTGATGAAAGACCAGAAAAGAGAGTGCGATAACATTAAAAGCAACACAATCAAGCAAAAGTTCATTTGGAAATGCCATATAGTTATGTCTGTATTAGTGTTTGGCCATTCGGTCCATCAGTGTGAGTCGAACACAGAGAAGCTGCGCTGAGCTCCTTAAGAAGGATTAATCAGATGTAGCTACAAACGTTTACACTGTCAGTACCATCAATCTGCCCTTACAGCCAGTCTCAGCTCATCCTGATACACAGCTATTTCCAATCAGGATGTACGGAAGCTTGAACTTTTAACCTGGACCCCGAGCACCGCCGCATGCTTTTATTCATCAATCTGTCCACCCATGTGTCTCAGAACTACTTTCAGGGCATATCCTCCTCAGTTAGTCTTCATAACTGCACTCAGATTACCTGTCAATATGCAGAGTGCTGTTGCATAAATCCAACCGGTGTAAATGATTTAGCAGAAGACCCGGAAGCTTAATTTTTATATTGATGAGCTGGCATAATTCAGGTGAAGAGACGGACAGGCTGAGCGGAGGAGGTGGTGGGGGGTTATCTACCCTGAGGGGTGATGAATTCACACTTGACTGAGCACCTTATGTCATGCCAGTCAAGCAAACCTGAATAGGAGTGAGTGGCCCTGAAGAAGGGGTATAAGTGCACACATACAAACGCACACACACACACACGCAGCCATTTCTGTGAGATATGTGTCTTGGTTGGGTGGAAGGGCATTTAAAGCAGCATTAGGACCATGTGACACAATGACTCAAACCCCCGACTAATTAAATCCTCTGTGCAGGTTGGCCCCGGTGGCTTAAGCACATTTACACACTCAAACACACACACTGATGCTGGTGCTCACCCTGTTGAGTTGCTCCAGCAGTCTGTGGTTCTGTTCAGAGAGCTCCCTGATGGCCTTGGTCTTGTCCCGGTCAGCCTCTCTCAGCTGGACTTGGTGGCGCTCCAGCTCACCCTGCAGCTGCTGGACGTCCGTCTCCAGCTCAGCCACGCGGCCTTCCCACTCCCCTTCCCGACTTTCCAGACGCCGCCGCAGCTCGTGTTTCTCTTGCTCCAAGTGCTACATGTGGGTGACGGGAGATAGAGTTCAAATCTGCATCGGTTGTGTCAAAGGAAAGACACTGAGAAAGCTGCACCACATTCTTACTGTTATAGAATAAGGGGCCTTTTCTTAAGAAAAATAAACTATATTTGATGGATAAATTATAGTTTATTGGCTTATTATATTATAAAAACATAACAGTAAATATAAAAAAATATTAACTGACTGAGTCTTGCTTTAATGGCAGCGAACATAACAAAGCCACATTTTAACCTATTAGCTCCCTCATTCATCCTGTGGCTATTAAGAACAAAAAGCTTGTTTTTAATTCCATAAAGTGCATTAAATAATGAACAGAATCACTGCACCAGCAGTTTGATGGGGGTTGTTGTTGTGGCTAAGTCAAAGGCTACACCAGCTGGCCACTATTTTCCTCTTTGGATGAGGGCCGACACAAAAAGAGAGATCAAAAAGCCTCAAAACAAGAACACAAAACAATGTCAAGACCTATTAGGATGGGACATCAAGAAACACTATTAATGACAAGAAGAGCTTGCATCAGCTTACGTCTTTGAGCTCCAACATAAGGATGAATATGGATCAAAGGGCTGAACAGATGCTCAACAGATACATTAGGCCCTGGACACCAACAGGATTAGTCTTTGTAGCTTTCTTTTAAAGGCCATGTTGGCTTAAATTTAAAAACAACCTGAACAAATAAAAGCTCAGCCTTCACTGTAAACATGATGGAGGAATCATTTAAAGTGGCCTGGATTGTTCAGATGACTCAGTATCACTTTTTTCAGCAAACAGAGCATCAGCTGCAACTTGTGTGAATTAGTTTAAATCACAAAGCACAGATGAAAACCACAGTAAAACCAGGGAAACTTTATTCAAATATAGTTTACCTCTAATTTCTCGTTCAGATCTTTGTGCATTTTCTCGTATTGCTTGGTCAAGTCTTGGTTTCTTTCAAGCAAAGCTTTGCCGAGTTTAGCAGCTAGAACCAAGTCTTTTTCCTTTTGACGGAAGAGCGACAGTAAATCCGCGTTTTGCCCCACTGCAGGCGCCTCTAAGTCGGACAACTCCTCCTGGTCCTCCCGCTCCCCGGTGATCATGGCCAGTTCCTCCTCCAAGGCCATGCCGAGGCCTCCGGAGCCGGCTTGGCGCAGCGGGGGACCCTGGAAGCCGGCGGGCTCCGGGGCGGCGGCGCCGGCCCGCGGCTCCATGCAGTCGCTGTCCAGCTCCAGTGGTGCTGAAAGCACGGCGGCAGCCTGCAGGTCCAGGCAGAAAGCGGACATCGCCGCCCGGAGGAGGACGAGCCAACAGATGAGAGCCGATCGACTTCACTCCGGATGAGCCCACCCTGCCCCAACTGGGCTGGGCTGACCGGACCATCCATCCATTTCCTCTCTCAGTGCAAAAGCGGGTCCAGTTAAGCCAGTAAACTGTTGATTTCCCAGTTTCCTCACGTCCCTCTGCTCCTGTTAACCTACGGGCAGCGATTGTGGCTGTGATTGAATCCCAGCAAACACCGCCTCCTCTGCAGCTCCCCTCGCCGCCTCCTGCTCGCGCTGGTGCGTCTCTATCCCGGGATGAAGCGCCTGGATGAGCTGTTCGCAGCCGTCGCTGGGTCAGGGTCCACCCCGCCTCGGGGTCCTGGATGCCCCATAATGATAAGCCCGTTACATCGAGGGGCACTTTCCAGCCAAACACGATGAAGCGCGATCCCGATGCCTTGCCAACCTCTTTCCCTTCCTGCATGCGCGTTCCCGCCACGTCAGTGACGGCAGCTGAAACCTGTTACAAAAAGGCGTGTGATTGGCTGAAAATGATAGCGCCATATTTTGGTGCTTCTCACACACATCTGTGGGATCCAGTTAAAGAGCACGTGAGGAAATAAAACAAGGCCAGGTTGTGGCTGGAAGTGGTCCGCTAGGAAAGAACAAATTTATGATATTAAATATGAATGTGTTAAAGGAAACATCGCCTCAACAATAATAGAAGGGCTCAATTTGTTTTCTTTGTGGTTGGCTGATCTTTTTTTTTTTATCGTAAATGAGTTTTTATCAAGGACAGAAAACAAGCTTTATAATTATAAATACACCTACCTGAGCCATGTCCACTTGGTTTGCTTAATCCAGATGCCAATGTTCAAATTTGGACCATAACATCATTGTTATTATATTATTATCAACTCATCCATTTGTTGAAATGATCGCAGTTGTTTTTATTGCTTAAATGGAAGAAAACATTTTTTCTCGGTACAAACTTGAAAGGGTTAAGGTTTGGGTTTCAGTCTAGATGGTGAATATTTGAGTAGGCCCATTTTTTACACACATTTACACATTTCCCTCTAATAACTTATGTCATATGTAATTCTCTTTTTAATAGGATTCGGGAACCCTTTGATGATGAAAACGTCCATATTTCTTCAGTTATTTGTTGAAATTTTGTGAAACATAACTGCAAGCAGAACCTCTGTTGCGTTTTGTGGTGAAATGTTCACAAATAAGTAAAAGAAGAAATTAGCTAATTTATGATCAGAGGATGGATTTTTTTTTAAGATAAAGTTTGTCTTCATGTGAATACAGATTAAAGGTTACGGTTTAAATACTTAGCAGATTAATATCCTCTCAGATGTTGCAGTACAGTGTGTTTGTGTGCATGATGGGGGTGGGATGGACATGAGATGAGGGTAGCAGGAGGAGGAAGAGGGGGTGGGCTTTGGTGATGAATGATTACAAACAAAGCCTTTAGAGCTGATAAACTAAAGGCACAAAAGAAGTGGGTCACATCCAGCTTGTCCACCAGAGTCCCTTTTATGGGGTGAGGGGGTTACAAAGTGGATCATGGATGATTTCCTCAGAGCACATTAAAATCTCCCTGCTTTGATAAAAACCGCTAAGCTGAATTAATTTACCAGCCCTTATTAAAGTAATTCCACCGGTTGTTGACAAACAACACTGACCTGTTGTTTTTAAAAGAACTGTTTAACAGTTCATATTAGTCCAATACAAACAGTATTTGCAATTAAAATAAAAATAAGATGTACATGAGGACATTTTTTATTTGCAAAGATAAAAGTGGGTGACTCCTAGAAGATGATAATTAACCGTCAACCACGGGATCTTTATTATGGTCAATGGCGCCCTCTGCCGGAGGAAAAAAGTATTACATCCTCACTCCCTGAAGGATGAGTAAACAATTGTCAACAAGCTTCCACCTCATCTTTCCGTTCCGTTTCTGTTGAAACTCTTTGCTATTGCTGTTAATGTTTAGTATTTACCACCGTGTAGAAGTGAAAAAATATATGAAACTCCCCCCAGAACACAAGAATATCATGTTTACACGGGGAAGAATCTGACTCTGAAGGAATTGCTAACTAATTTTACCAGTAGCTTTGATTACAGTAAGATCCCTGGGAAAATCACTTGTAATTTTCCATCTTCAGGTTCAGCTGTGATTGGTCTATGGGAGACACAATACCTAGTTGCTAGGTAACATCAGGATTATGTGCTGTGCTTCAGCCTGGTACAACAAATCGCTTTGAAATGAAACCCTTCACTGCTTTTGATGCCATTAAATGATCATTTCTGAGGCGTCACGTTCTTCATAAACATCACATCACCTTTACAAAGCTGGCTTGTTACATATCAGTGTTTAGTTTGCTGGAGTTATAAGGAGAATCATGTTTCATAGCTGGTAACACTGATGTTACATATCAGCAGTGAGGGTGTGAAAAGGTGTCTGGCTGAGTCGTCAGAAACTCTAGCAGCACGCTGCATTATGTAATAAGATAAAAATAGATCTGTTTATTAACCACTGCACATTTTTCCTTCAGGATGTTTTATGATCAATAAGGAAGCTCCTCTTTGATGCCTCAGCTTCTCTCCTACACAGTTGGGACCTTAGCGTTTCTTTAAAAAGCTTTTGGCATTTATTGCATGCTCTTTCTGTGGCAGGTGATCCAGGGTGATGTTTCTAATTAGAGGATTCCTTTCACAGATGTGTGTTAGTCCCAACATACATCCCTCTTCAGACTCCAGCAGCAAAACTGCTTCTGTGGATTAAAGATGTTAGAAATCCTTGTTACTCCTGGGATATGTGGAAAAAATGCAAATTCAGGTTAAGAAAGTACAGAAAAAATGATGATGATGATGATGATGATGATGATGATGATGATGATGATGATGATGGAGGTTTGATGGTATTCCAGGTGGGGAGTGTGCTGCTCCATCTTTGGGACTAAACGTGTTTCCTAAATCTGGTTCCTGAAGGACTTGCCTTAACTCCTCTCTGGATGTTGACTGCTTTCTGCAAAATCTAACTAAGAACCAATAAAAGGGATATTATGGAAAAGTGTGAAGTCACACCTTATCTCTTTGTATTTAGTTGCAAGACTTTCTTTTGATCTTTTAAAGTGGTGTTTTTAGAGTTTTTCTTTGGAAATTAGCCGCTTTTTCTCTCATTCTCAGTCCAGTCCTTGTACCTGATCATTTTCAGAGAGTAACGATCAGTTTTCAAAACTACAAAAAATAACAGATTAAACCAATAAGAAAAATATTTTTGTCTCAGTGTCCTTAAAACCAGAGGAAACTGGACAAGTTGAGGACAAATAAATGATGCATCATTCCTAAGAAGAAAAAAAACACCTATATCAGGTTCTGAAAGGGACAGCCTCAGGAAATAGGAACAGTTCTACCAAAGACCACACAGAACCTGAGCATCTAAACGTCCAGCTGATGCATCTGCTGTTCACTGAAACCTCATCAGAAATGGAAGGATGGCTGTAAGAAGCCTAGAGAAACAGGAGGAAAGGGCTGAGGTAGCACAAATAACACAGGAAGTGGGCTGAAAATACGGGGCAACAGGTCTGATGGAGAGATGGACTCAAATTTATGGAAGCAGTGGACAAAAAGACAGCAAACATCTAAAAACAGCTTCAGTAGTCCTAAAGAGCACTAAAGAAAGGTTCAGACTGTGGAGATCTTTGACTTTCAATTTCAGCAGAATTGCTCAAAGTTCTGTTTTTTTTAATACTTATTTTTGCATATTTTAGTAAATTCCTGCGTCTAAATCCCGTTTCCCTGGCAGTAATTAAGAAACTGGGGCCTGCTTTGCACAGCGCTGCAGGTGATCTCTGCCTGTCACCGTTTGCCAGTGATTACTGTAACTCTCACTGATCGTACAGTGCTGTGTTTTCACCTTCTAAACATTTGCTCCCTTCCTCTTCGCTGATGTTGTTCTGCTTGCCAGGTTAGGTTAGGCTCTGCCATCTGTTACCGAGTGTGTAATCTTTCACTGTGTGTAGACCGAAAGTCAGAATCACAGTGACGTGTAACTTGGCTTGCATTTGCATGAAAACAAGAAGTTCCACTTTGTGTGTCAGACACAGTGAACCTTGTTAGGTTGTGACACCTGGTGTTATGCAGTCAGATTAAAATTCAGTGTCTGAAAGGTTCAAATGTCCCGAGTCTGACATTTAACAGAGAAAAAGCTTTTGTAATCTATGTCTGTGGTGTTTAAGGAGACATAAGTTCTGCAGGAGTGTTGCAGTCCTTTTCATCATGTTTTCCTTCCTGTCTGCTTGTAAAAGCAGGAGTCTGATGTTACAGTGAAACACAAGTGTCTGTGCTTAAAAATACACACCACAGTCTAAGTTGTCTGAAGAAACTGAAGCTTGCAGTGCAGCATGGATCGGTGTAGTTAGTGGCAGCTGTGGCACAGGGAAAAAAAAGATTTAGGGGGGTGGTGGTAAGGGCGAGCCGGCTGCAAAGACGAGAGAGAGTGAGAGCTTACAGTATGCGATCACTGTTCTGCTGCATTACTCTACGATGCAATTTCCATGTCGTCCTCCTCTCCCTCCCTCATTCCTCTCAGTAAGCAGTAATCTCCGCTTGCTCGCGCTGCCTCGCAGCTCTCTGCCTTGCCACAGCGCATCTCTCACCCCTATCGGCTCTACTTTCCCCCAAGTGAGGATGACATCCCCAAATTTGATGAACCAGCGAAGCTCTCATTCTGGTTGGAGGCTACCAAGAGAGACCCCACATGAACGGGCTTACTGGACAAGGAGGTGCCGCGTCTGAGGAGCTTCACAGAAAACCAATCAGCTCTGCGTGTCTCCGGGTAAGTGCTGTACTCTTTTACTTAGAAATAAGAAAAAAAAGGGGGGGTGGGGGTGAAACTGCGATCCTTGCTGTGGAGGTCTGAACTGTCACCGCGCTTGTTATTTTTTTCTGTCAGCATGTAGGAACTATGATTTAACAGACTGACACTCCAGCTGAGGATTTATAGAGCGATGGGATACAGTATCTGAGGCAGCGCTGAGCTTATGCAGCAGCTGTATCTCCTCTATCAGAGCTGAGCAGAATTCCTGGTCACGACACTGAAATGCTGTGTCTCTGTTTGCCCACCCTTTGCTGTGTTTACTGAAGCACACACTCACACAGATTGCTATCACTCCCTGAGTGATATTCAGACTCCTACCTGTTTGCAGATGATCATAATAAAGCCACAGCAAGTCGCTCTTTTTTTAATCCTCCCAGGAACAGGATTAATATGTACGAGACCGAAGAAGTTCTGAGACAAAGTTTATCGAAAGGTGCGTCATGCAGGGATTCTTTCTTTCTTTTGAGGGTCAAGATTCTCCGCAGAGAGAAGATTGAAATGACAAAGAAGGAGAAACTGTAAGAAGATGAGGACTGTGGTTGGAGGAAAGCATCTCTATGGTAACAGCAGTTTTTGCCAAGGGTAGAGGAGAGGTGAATGAAGCTTGCTGCTTCTCTCTGGCATCTATTCAGCTGGATCAGGCAAAAAAGTACAGACAGGACTTTTTCTGGCAGGGCTAAACAGAATAATAATGAAGAAGAGAAAATAAAGATTTTGATCATATTAAGAATATTGTAATGAAGATGCTTCTTATATTTTCACTTATAGTTGCTTTAATTGATCAAAACTGCTTAAAAGTTCCTTATAAGGTCTGTTCATGTTTAACATCTTGCTACTTGTTTTAGCAGGTAGATAAAACTGGTAGATGATGGCAAACAGGGAGAGAAATCCACCTGAGCACAGTCTGAAAGCGAGCAGATCTGTCAATGCTAATGTGAGCAGTAATGACAGAGCCCCGCTGCTTCGCATCCGCAAGTGTCATCCTCCCAAAAGGCTTCTTCAGAAGCCCACACCGATCCGCTTTGTCGCCAGGGTTTGTGATATAACCATGGGCTGCTTTTTTCAAGAGCCTTTCCAAGTGCCCAGTATACTTTTACAGATTGCGATGTTCACTCAACTCATCCGCTGCTGATGAATACTTCAGCGACAGAGTAGCAGAGACAGAGGATAAGTGGCAGACTGAAAAAAGAGTTGCACAGAGGTGCGCACATCTGGTTCTACAGAGCTAAAACCCTGCAGCTTTTAGATGTATTCCTTCTCCAACACACCTGAATCATACACATGGCTCCTTACCAGGCCTGCAGAGCTGAATGGCTGCATGTGAGGTCATCTGGCCATCTGATTCAGGTGTGTTGGAGAAGGAACACGTCTAAAAGCTGCAGGATAGTTCTGTCGCTCTGGAAGACCCGTTATGTGCACCTCTGCTGCTGCACCAATGCAGGACGGTCAGTGTGCAACAGCTGTGAGGGTGTTCAGGAAGAACACTGGGCTATTACGATTAACGGGATTATAGATGTTTTAGCTGACTGGGTGTATCACAGCATATTTCTAAGGATGCCTAAAATAATTTTACCATAGCAACTGACCTACCAAAACTCTGCTGTTTGCAAAGAGAAGCTACCAGTACTTTTTTTGTTGTTGTTTACTGTAGGGTTGAATTTTGTTGTGTCTTTTGGGTGAAGATGCTTTTCGACTCGTCTGGTTTGCATTTACCTGAAAGTTGAAAACTATAGATTTCAGCAGGAAACTGTGGGGATGGCGACTCCTCGATTGAATCAGGGAATTGCTACAGTCGCAGCTGTCTTGCACGATTGTGCGTTCTTGTCACGAGGACAGGCATAAGATGTTTCTTGGTGCTTGTTCAGAGGATGGTCTGAAAGACCAAACCAGAGGGGATCAGATGGAGGAGAAGAGTGAGATTGTGCTTTAGAGAGGTATC
>JBBDHI010000012.1:24489196-24500188 GCA_037177115.1 Craterocephalus stercusmuscarum | reverse complement strand
TATACACATATATATATATGTATATAAAAAAGAGAGGTTATTACGTGGGTGAGACACAAGTCCTCATAGGACTCATAGAACTGGGAGTAAATTCTTGTGTTGCTATCAGTCTTGTTTTTCTCCCCACTGTTCTGAGTCAAAAACATGCACCATACAGCATTGAACTCCTTCCCTCTGCCCCTCCGTCTCCCTCTCTGTGTGAAGTGAAATATGTGAAGAGAAATTCATGGCAGTAGTGATGTTCACTTAGCTCCACCTGCAGGCTGTATACTCTCATGAGAAGGTGAAAATGGAGGGAACCATCACCCAGCAGACCAAGCTCATAGACTTCCTTCAGGCACAGGCCCACGGTGGCTCCAAGAAGAAAAAGGTGAGAGGGCTTTACATTTCTAATCAGGTTTCCCTAAACAACAACTTACAGTATGTGTCATAGTAACACGATATATTGAGGCTTATACTGTACATACATGAGTGATGGAGGAAATCTAACAGCTTTTCACCTCTGTGCTCATTTTTTGTTGCATTGTTTTTTTCTGTTTGCGTTAACTTTCCTGCCTCTCAGGGTCTCTTTGGGCGCCGTCGGGAAGATCTGTTGGCTGCCATGGCGGCTCAAGCCCAGGCTCAGGGTCAGGGTCCGAGTCAAAGCCAGGCCTCTCCTGTGCCCCCCATCCAGCCCGTGCCTCTGCAGTACAGTGACATGAAGGTAGCTCTGGATAAGGAGCGTGCCCGTTGTTCTGAGCTGGAAGAGGCTCTGCAGAAAATGAGAGCAGAGCTGCGATCTCTGAGAGAGGAAGGTTAGACTGCCCTACAGAAACATATTCACTCTGACACTCACTCGGTCATCTGCAGCATCCTTAAGACATTGATGATGTGGAGGGAGTTTTTCACATTATTTGAAAAGAGCTCACAGACAATTTGAAGATCCTCCCAAGTTTCCAACATTATCTTGCTTGAGATTCTTCTTACAATGAATTCTGTCCTTTTTCTTACTTTTTTCATCAGTCTTCACAAAAAAGAAATATGTTTGTGCCTCTTTTCTTTTGTCAGGGGTCTTTGCAATGCTCTTACATCTTGACTGAGGCTCCTCAGTGCTTAATAGAAATTATTGGACATGGTTAGAAAGGGCATTTATCTGTCATTTCATAATTGATGCATGAGTGGAAACTGAAGTATTATCATGTCAGGGCACAGATCCGGGGAAAGATTTTTCCATCTGTAAAAACTGTCCAACAGCTTTCATCATTATCGAGTTGAAGAAAATTGGAAGTAACTGCAGTCTGCCTCCATGTAACTGAGTAATCATAGATGAAGAATGGCAACCAATGGTAACTAATAGTAAATGCACAGTGTCTTTTTGGAGATCGGGAACCTGACGGAGGGACAAAAACTGAGCATCAGTCAGGCTCTATATGTTAAAGGAGTCAGACGGAAATCATTCCTTAAAGGAGCTATACCTGATATTACATCAAGATTCTGATCAGCCAGTTACAGTAGAGCGTTCCCATAGGAATTTCTGTAACTTAACCCCCCTGGCAGAGAAAGAGAGCATCACGCCTAAGCTAAAAATTAGCCGCTTTCGCTACAGCTGGACGTTATATCAGGTATAGGTTCCTTTAATAAATGCCACAAAACCTGAGCAACTCTCAGTCCACGAGTGGAAAACACATCGGCTCTCATGAAACAAGGGTTCAGCAGATCCACATCTCTTCATTAGTTGCAACTCTAAAGTCAAATATGATGATGGTAGCATCGTGCAGTGGACCTGCATCACTGCAGCAACACAACCACCGAGCATTTACACAAGAAACTGTAGAAAAATCCTTTGAGATTCAGGAAGGATTTAGCCAGACTCTGCACCTAATACAGTATTTTTTGTAGGATGGTTGTGCACTGCTGCTCCAAATATAATAATAATAGAATAATAATGGATTAAAAGAACAATGCATTGAATCTATGTTAAGACAAGTTTGAAACGTGAGATGTGGAAAGCTTGAAAGGCTCTGGAAATATTTTTCCCTTTCCCTTAATTTAAGTCACACAGTAAACTACAATTCATTACATGGTGTGAAACATTCAAATTTGTGTTATCTATAAACATTACAATTAATGAATGAAGCTAACTATTTTGATCCCAGCTCTCCAGTATAAGGACCATGGCAATGCTGCAAACCCTGCCTCAGCACGACAGCAGATAATCATGGCTGCCATGGTCAAGTCTCCCGAGCACCAGCAAGGCCCGACCGGCCTGGTCCCGTCCAACTCTGGACGCAGGAAAGACACTCCAACACCTGAAGGTGAGTAATGGATGATGTAACATAGAAGTTCTACTTTTTCTTTTGCTCCCTTTGACACTTAATTGCAGGCTCCCAGCTTCATACCCGACACATTCTTCCCCTTACCTGCAGATACAGTGTGAACACTCTCACTTTTCACTATCCCTTTTTTTTACACACCTTTCAGAGGGAAGGAGGGTCACTTTTGAAAGTAAGTTACCCAAACTTACAGTTTCTGCAGTTTGATCCTTTATCTCCCTTCTCCCATTCACAGCCTTGACAGGCCAGATTTTTAAAGCTCTGCACTATTTTCTGTATCAGACTCCACCAAGTGTGTCACCCAAAGCAACCTCTGGCAGAGAAATGTGGAGCCTTTGTGGAAATGCCAACAATTGCAGTTTTCCCCTTTGTCCACTAGGGGCTGCTCCAAAATGGAGACAATCCCCATAGACTCCATTGTTAAAGGAGCTATACCCGATTTCACGTCTGGCTAGTTTAGTTAGCGATAGCAGCTATTTTTTTTCAGCTTTGGCATGATGCTCTCTCTTTGCCAATGGGGTCAACTTTCGTAACTTCTAGATTCCAAGGGGAACGCTCTCACTGGCTGATCAGAATCCGGACGTTCCGAAAGTTAACCCCATTGACAGAGAAAGACCGTCATGCTAAAGCTAAAAAACTAGCCGCTATCGCTAGCTAAACTAACCGGATATGATATGGGTATAGCTCCTTTAAAAAAGCCAACTTCACAGCAGAAATAAACATGTTTACAGCCTGGCACAAAAACATTTTAGGTTTAATAATAGGTCAAGTTTACCTTTAAAGCAACTGTTGGGGGGAGAGAATTTATTTTATAACTCATCTATAAGTGTTATTAATAAATTCATCATAATGAGGGGCATGTCCTTTTGATTGACAGGTGGCAGCAAAGATAAAGAGCGTTGCACAACTACAGTTTTTAGCCAGCTAACAGCTTGCCTTAGCTTTAGCCTGCCTACCACTGTTAGCTGGTTAGCGCCGGGTTAGCACCAGATTAGCTCTTAACTCCAGGCAGCTCAGAAATATCAATAATCCGTCAGCCCCCCTCTCAGCGCCACCTCTTTGTACATTTTCATATTTTCAAGCAGTGATGAGAAGCTCCCAAGATGGTGACTGCTGGAGCCGCCCACCAGCTTCAATCTAGCTATTTAAAGTTTTGGTGCAGAGCTTTGTAAATCTGAAGCATTTTATTTTGGCTGCCGATGCTTAAGTCAGTCTGATTTGCAGAACCTTGCTCTGTTCACTTCAATCCCACCTGAACATCCTCCAGAGCGGCGTATAAAATACTCCGCGGTGCACAAAACCTTTGAACCCACATTTCAGAACTAAAGGCATTATCCAGTCATCTCATCTGAAGGTTACAGTAGCATAATTAAAACTGGATGCTTTCCATTTTAATCTTGTGTTATTGTAACCTGATATTCACTCTAGAGTGGAAATACAAGAAAGGAATAAAGGGCGAATGTAGAGGTTAAAGGTTCAAATATGATGTCCAGATAAAGTCATAAGAAGTTATTGTTTTCACCTGTTTTTGTTGGGCTGACTTGCATCTGCACTAGTGGTGCGTTCGATTTGTCCTCGGAAGTCGGATATTCCGAGTTCCGAGTTGGAAATACAACAACGCGAACCCTGTGCGAAGTCGGAAATCCGACTCGGAAAGTCGGGGTTGTCCCACCAATCCCGACTTTCCAACAAATCAATGGTGACTGACACCAAAAATAAACAGATTTATGTTTATATGGTCTTTTTAACTGTACATGAATAAGAGGTAATCGTAGTGCTTTGTAATTTTTATTCAGAGAGTAAGTTTCTAAAATGCACGCATATTTGAAACGCTAAATAAATGCGTTGGATGTGATCTCTCTGCTAACACTAGAAGCTGTTTGCTAACATGTTTAGCCTCTGAAATTACGACCAGCTGAGGAGGTTTTCTGACTTGGTCAACCCGAACGCTCTCAACTTGGATGTGACGTCATTCCCAGTTCTGAGTTCCAACCTCTGAGACAAAGCGAACGCAGCATTACACCGAAACAGGAGACAATAAAAGGAAGCATGGCTTGTGTTTTACCAGTAAACATCATCAGTGCTTTCTCCAAAAAATCTGATCAGGCCTTAATTAGTTTCCCTTTCTAGTTAATCCACTGATGTCTTCCTTGGCTGTTAAGCCACTTATTGGGAAACTAACAGATATAAGACATAAACTCCAACCACGCTGCTGTGGAATGAAACACAGTGTGTGATCAAACACACAAACAAAAAAAGGATGATTCTGCAGCTGATCCATGTCTGTCAGGCGATAAAGCCTGGGTTAGGGTTACCTGATAAAACAATCTAAAGTCTTACTGTTAAGTTTTCTGGATGATAAAGTTACCTTAAACAGTACATAAGTGGAGACGTCAGATCCTGAGTCCTGCTATGGGTCCTGGACTTCTCCAGCAGCACTGTGCTGCTAAAAGGGGCCACTGCTGTCAGTAAACACAGCAGCCAGCACTGTGTACGTAGGTGGTTCATGTCAAAGGCGTATGCATTTGATGCTAGAACCCTGTTCTGGTGAATCTGAATCTGACTGTACCTCGTTCAGTGGCCCAGCTCTGACTCTCATGCTGATCGTAGGCGCTCCCAGACTGCATAATTAGTCTGCAGCTAAGCATCCTGTTAAGATGCATCATGTGTTCTGACACTTTGACATCACAGCTAGCAATAAGGTTTGAGAAAACTGCACTACAGCATCTTCTCAGTGGCTCCATGCAGTCATGATCAGCCGCTCATTAGCCTTCGTACACATCTCTGGTAAACACTCGCTCCTGTATATTGGCAAGTGTCATTTCGGAGGTGCTGTGATCAGGCCGCCTACACGACTCTTGTTGCATCTTTTTTTTCTGCATTCCACATATTAACTTGAAGAACTTGAAGCTAATTAATTGTCTCCCGCTCTATGACAGGTGTTACAGAAATGAGATCAGAAGCCTGCCCTTCACATGTGGGTGATCTAAATATTGTAGCCGATCTCTATTTGTTTATGTTGTTCTTTATCTGTTTTCATTTGGAACATTCAAATTATTATACTACACTTTCACTCTGGGATTAATAAAGTATTTTCGAATTCATATGTAATTATGAATTATTATCAGCCCTGATATTCCATGTAGCTGAATCTGTAAAACACCAGATAGACTGCAGGTACTTCAGACTGGATAATGCCTTTAGAAATGCAGCAGTGAGTGGGCACCAGCATCGGGATTGATTCAATTAATGTTCCTTTTCAAGCTTTTTTCAGATTTCCTTGCATACGCATTCTGCTCAACATCTTGTTTTCTCAGATGGTACGGCATGATGCACTGAGGTTTGGAAGTGTTGGGTGTAACTGGGAGGGTAAAAGGAAGCCTTCCCTCACTGTTTTCCCTGACTGTATTCAGAGTACAGCCGTCGCTTGAAGGACAGTCAGAGAGACAGAGAGAGGGAGAGAGAGAAGGTGGTGCACCACAACACCCCTCACCGATTCACAGTGGGACTCAACATGAGAGCCGCGAAGTGTACTGTGTGCCTGGATACTGTCCACTTCGGTCGCCAAGCAGCTACCTGTCTCGGTGAGTCACAGATGCATACCTGATGATCCATATTACATAAGTCGCATCTTTACTAGTTTAATGAAAGTATAAGCGAGGTAATACTTGAAAGTCCTCTGATTGGATCAAATGGGGCGTCTCATGATTCAGGGGTTCAGTCTCACAACGTCAGAGACCCAAGCTGACTTGAGCCTCCAAGAAGTTTAGGATGAGCGGAGCAAAAAGCACTTCCTTGAAAATATGTCATGCCACCATAGTAACCGTTGAATCCTTTGGCTGGAACTGCGTCAGCATTAATCTGGATGCTGACGGGTGTCAGCATTGTCACTATGATAAATGAAGAGATTCTGTTGCGGGAGAACAACAGCTGCTCCCGTTTCCCATTTGCATGAGTGGTCCGAGGATCTCGGGGGGACTTCTGCAGCCAAACGTGAAACATCACACAGCTCAACTGAGGGGCCCCTCCAGAGGGACCCAAATAAAGACCCAAAGTTTGGGCAGATAGGGAATACTTTAGCCGAGCGCCATGGTTTGCCAAGCATGAGCATAGCAGCATGTTACCATTCAAAATCTGCAGACTGGGGATACTTGGAATGTCCGTGCTGTGAGGGGATGATAGGTTCATGATCAGTATTTGCACCTGGGAAAGCCAAGGGCGCTAATATTCCATGATGGTGTGATCTACCTGTGGACCTGGGACATTTGCTGATGGCTGTATGTCAACGGGCTTAGGGATGATTAGTGGTCTGATAGACAGAGCAGACTCTGCAAAGCAATTTGAGCTGGTGAGGTTTATTGACTGTGAGGGCAAACAATGGCTAATCTGCATCAGCCTGAGAGGGCTGAAATTGATGAGTGATAGCTGAAGAAACTGAGCTAAATCAGCTACAATTAGCTGATGTAGGTCAGGAGAAATGGAGGAAGACTGGGCAGCACTGCTGTGGCTAGACTGAAGAGTTAGGACAACTGGATGATACACTATTGGGGAGGGAAGAGGGACGGGTGGACCAGCAGAAAACGGAGAAAGATGAGAAGATTTAGATGGAGTGATCTGAGCAGTGGCCCCTCGGGATGATGTGTGGGATGTTTGGGTGATGGAAGAAACACAAAGAAGCAGATGCCATGTTGGTGTGAAACAGATTTGGGGATGAAAGAGTGCGCATGCACCACGATTTTGTGCAGAAATACATGAGAAACCATTGAATTGATACTTTTGCTCTCATCATTGTCCCTGTTGCATTGTCCCAATTCCTCGACGGTGACTCCAGGAAGAGAAGCTGCGGCTCTGCTCTCCCTTTAAAGATGTTTTCCTCCTCAGAATGTCACGCTTTGTGCCACCCCAAATGCTCGGCCTGCCTCCCGTCTACATGCGGCATGTCCAGCGACTGCTCCCTGCACCTGTCTGAGGGCCTGTGTCGAGACAAAGGCAGCTCTCCGGCACAGCAGCTCAAAGAGGCCGGCGGGCACATGCACCTGGAGGGATGGATGAAGCAGCCCAGGTTAGCTCTCCACCAGTAAAACCACTAGCTCACCAAAGTCCTACACACTGTATGTCAGTTTACTTAGCAGCGTTTTGTCTGATGAAATAAGACTAGCCAGATGACGCCGACTTCTATCCCTCACAGAGCCACGCAGTTAGTGGTAAAACCAGCTTGCAGCTTCTCATCTGTAACATTGTGGCTTTGCAGGAACGGAAAACGAGGCCAGGGCTGGGAGAGAAAATACGTGGTCCTGGATGGCACTAAAGTGTCCATCTATGACATCGAGCCCAGAGAAGGTTACGATTAAACTCAAACGGATGCTTAACACAAACGGCCTCTTAGAGCTGCCGCGAGCCGCCACTAAATCTGTCTGCTTTCAGAGTCTGTGAAACCCCTGGAGGAGTTTGACCTGTGCCTGTCAGACGGAGAGGTGGTGGTTCATGGAGCCGTAGGAGCCTCAGAGCTGCCGAACACGGCCAAGTCGGGTAGATGCAAAACTTCATATGGACATGATGATTCCCTTATTTATCCGGTCATCAGATTCAGACATATTTCATCCTCTCTGTGCCTCAGATGTTCCCTACGTCCTGAAGCTGGAGTCCCGCTGTCACCCTCCTTGCTGGCCTGGTCAGGCCATCTACTTCATGGCACCCAGTTTCCCAGACAAACAGCGCTGGGTGGCTGTGATGGAGTCTGTGGTGGCCGGTGGACGAGCCTCTCGGGAGAAGGCGGAGGCAGACGCAGTGAGTATCTCCGAGGCAGGCAAGAGGCAGCCGACTGTAAACGGGTATGACGTCGGCCACATTGAAAGCGGGGGAGCGGATTTACCCTCTCTAGTTAGATTAAAAGTTTTAGGCGTAACTTTTGATGGATAAACCCAAGTTTCACTTACATCTGCATTAATTGTTCCCTTCTTCTCCCCTCTTCTCTTTTTCTTCTCTCTCCTTGTCTCTCTCACCCGTTTGTTGCTTTCTCATCGTGCCGCACTGTATGTCCGGTATACGGGCATGTTTTGTTGATTTGCTCTATTCTGCCATTCCCATCGGGTTTCACTGCACACATAGGCTGCTGTGTCCAAAAGACTAATGCTTCTGTCTCCACTGGTCCAGGTAAAGAGTTGTAAAGATGTAAACATGGGGCATAAATTGACACACAGAAGTGCATGTTGTCTGTCACTGTGTTTGTTGGTCATCTTCCCCCTGCTTTCATCTCACCTGCTGCGCCTGCTCCTGTTGACTCCTCAACATCCTGTACAAACTCTGTCCCAATCAATCAGTCACAACGTTGCTGAAATACTTCTCCCTGTCTTCGATTTCCTTTTGCTTTTCTGTAACCACAACGTTCAAATACTCACCAGGATGTCTGATCTTGTCGTCTTTGGTTTGACCCCCTGCAGCCGTCCTGTCCAGAGGACCAGGAATCAGACTGCAGGTTTTACCTGCTTGTGTGCTCTCGTGTGTCGACCCCCCCGGCCCCCACAACCCACCCTCCTCCCCCAGCGCACTCCTTCTGAGACAGGGACACATGTCGCTCGACTTTGACTCAGTACACTTCTGGTCACGGTTTACATCCTGACAGATGGACCATCTGTGGATGTTTGATCAGATTCATTACAGAAAATATTTAGTCACAGATTTAGCAAATGACATCATTACACACATATGTGTAGCAAAAGTTAATTTGTTTCCAGTATCGAGTGCGGGGATGGGAAACTGCGGTTCTCAAGGGCTGAACTCGTGCAGGTTTTAGATGTTTCCCTGCTCCAACACAGCTGATTTAAATTAAATGGCTCTCCTCAGCAGCTTCTCGTCAAGTTCAGCCAAAGCATGTTGGATCAGTGATGTGATTCAAGTGTGCTGCTGCAGCAGGAAACATACAAATCCCATCCCTGACCTCCTGTAGAATAACTCCCTCACAGCAGTAACTGCAACTTATGCATGTAAAACAACATATGAAACCTTCATTTTGTATATTTATACTGAAGCACTCCACCTGAGCAGGACTTCTGACTGGACTTCAGTTAAACTCCACAAGATCAGCAACAACACCTGTTATGTAATCTTCCTGTATTTTTCATTTCAGAGCACTTTGTGACCAGTTATATTCTTTTTATCTTTTAATTTTACAGTTTTCACCTCGATTTTCTAATGTAATTCTGTTGCAAATGTTTGTCACAAACTAATCTGTTTATTTCTTATTGTTTTCAAGGAAAATGCAGTCACTAATTAGCTAGTTTGTATATTTTTTTACTTTTAATTCTATTTTTGATTTATTTTCTATTATTTTCTATTATTTTCATCAAGATATTAGATGTTTTGTCACATGAATCTCTTCCTGCCTGTGACTAGAACCTGAAAAAGACTTGTGACTTGGTCCCGCCCCTGAGCCTGCGACCCTTCAGTCCTCTCCGTTGCTCCTCTGCTGCCTCCCTCTGATTTCATGAGGAGGTTGGGACCCATCTGAACCACTCTCACTTCTTCTGCTCTTTCAGAAGCTGCTCGGAAATTCTCTGCTGAAACTGGAAGGGGATGACAGGCTGGATATTAACTGCACCCTGCCTCTCACGGATCAGGTACGCGCTGCGTTTGTCCATGCGTAGATCCATATTTTACTTTATTCCTCATTTTTGGAGCCAAACCACGGCAGCAGTCTTGTTAAAAAATCAAGAAATCTCAACTTGATGGTATTTCGTGTCACCTTGCAGATTGTTCTGGTGGGATCTGAAGAGGGACTCTATGCGCTGAATGTTATCAAAAACTCCCTGACTCATATCCCAGGCCTGGGATCAGTTTTTCAGATACAAATCATCAAAGAGCAGGAGAAACTGCTGATGATTGTTGGTAAGGTGCACAACTTTATCATTTTCTCTGGATGGTAAATGCAGCTCAAGTGGTTAGAATTTGGTTATTATTATTAATATTATTATGACATTCTGATCAATTTGATGTTACTTCTAAATATTGTTTAAAAATTACACAAAATATTAAATGTGCCATAAAAGGCCTCATGTTGACATAGAAGTGAATAAGGCATCTATACTTGTTAATCAGCTGTGCGTATCATCCGACTGTGTGTGCTGCAGGGGATGAGAGAGCGCTGTGTTTGGTGGAGATTAAGAGAGTGAAGCAGTGTCTGGCCCAGTCCCACCTGCCCAGCCAGTCTGAACTGGCTCCTTACATCTTTGAGACGGTGAAAGGCTGCCATTTGTTTGCTGCTGGAAGAGTAGGTGTTCTGCTCTTCTGAGAGGCCAGAGAAAAAAGCTAATTGCGTATTTTGATGTAATGATGCTGCCACTTTGATATGACATGCGTGCAAACTGATGTGCACGCTCTGTTTACAGGTGGACAACGGGCCTTGTATATGTGCTGCTATGCCAAATAAAATAACCATTCTGCGCTACAATGACAGTCTCAACAAATACTGCATTCGTAAGGTGAGCTCCAGCTGTTGAAAAGTAAAAATGAAAATCATAAAATATGAAAAAAAGAAAACAATTAACTTAAGGCCTGAAAGAATTGGGGGACAAGTATACAATTTTAACTTGAAGTAAAAGTGAGGTTCCTGTAGCTTTGAAATATCTGCAAGACAAATAATTTAACTATCAAGATTATTTAGATTTTTTATTTTTAAAGGAAA